>QKQZ01031530.1:0-44202 GCA_003595255.1 Solenopsis fugax | reverse complement strand
AAGAAGAAGAGAGCTGAATTCGGGAACCGACGCCTGCATCTCCCTTGGCAACTACGTAAATTCTCACTCGAACTATCGGGAAAACCTTTCCTATTGGTTCTTGCGGCGATTTCCAAAACGCAATTGAGGCGTGACGTGGTCAGGCGACTACGCGTCGAGATAAAGGGACGCTCAAGACAATACACTGCGTCGTATCTTAGACTAACAAGGCCGAAGGGCCAGTGCCTCAGGTCAGAAATTTTCTTGTAAAAGTATCGATGCGTTACATGTGAATATTTGTGCATATTCGTTTCTACGTTTTTAAACAGAGATTTATTCGCTGATTAAAGCAGTTTTCCTAGTAAGAATATGCATAGACACCTGCCCAGTTATTGTATTAATAAACAGACTTTTAGGCTTTCTTATTAATCAATTAAATTGTCCCTTTATTATCTTTACTGTTTTTGTTCAGTAAAGATGAAGTAAGACTGTGAAGTAATACCAAAATGACGAAACTGTTTAGTTTGTCTAGACAGTTCTGTCTAGATGAAACTGATAAAAAAAAATGCATGAAATATCTTCTAGGGTTTTTACAAAAGACAATAACATTTTTCATGCAGCCAATTTATTATTTTTTAAATTTACGGTAGCTTAAATTTCGTTTTGTATCTTTACGTGCACTCGTGAAAACATTACACGGAAAAAACAATTATGGTTGAATTAACAAGATATGTTTGGTTAAGCACTTTGATGAAAATAAACATATTTTCTGGTTATCTAATATTTTGGTATGCAACCAGAACATATAATAACTATAAGGATTTGGTTAATACTTTTTGGTTGGATCTATAATATGATATATTTATAGCAATTCATGGCATCATTATCAAATGGACGCGACGACGTTCTATTTCTCGTAAGAAAATTACCGAATAGAATAAAAGGAGCAGCATTATGACATTTTTTGATATTTTAATAAAATAATTTGTCGGGTGAGTCCCTAAAATTGGGTTTGAAAACGAAAGCGAATAAGAGATGTACAAAAATTCTGTAAAAAAATTCAGTAAATTTACATATAATAGATGTAAAAATTACACGATTAGTCCCGTAAATGAAAAACAATCATGTAATTTTATAGAAATTATGTAATTCCATAAAAAATATGTAGATTTGCTTTTATCGAGTAAATATTATGGTATATATCTATCATATTTTATATAAAATATTACGTATATAACAGGATACTTAAATATTATATATAATTATCTAAATTTTTGTAACATTACGTAACACAACAATATTCCATATATCGCTGTGAAATATAATGCGATTAATGTTCACTGTACATGCATGAAAACTTTGCCCACCTAGCATCATTATGTGCAGGCACAGTAAGTAGTCATTCTATTATTTACAACATGTATGATAATATGTAATATAATTGCAAAACGTATTGACCTTATCATTTCTATAACTTTCCATATATGTTGTAAATTTACTTCTGCAATCTGCTTAATTACAAATTACAAAATTAATCTTACCCTTGTATATTGCAAATTTACAAATGCGTGGATATTTACAACTATTTAGTAACTTTACACGTATTATAGTGGGTAATTTTGAGAAAATTTTTGTACAGGGTATGTTGACAATAGTTTTTAGTTCTCTATAAAAATTAATTCAGGACTCTGATAATTCCTACAAGAATTCTGATTCGTTTCAAGCGGACATACTAGATTGAATCTACCAGATTTTCAATTAATGGCAACCAGATTTTTTTCCAATTGTGGTCGCAATCAGAACGCATGCAATCAAATTTATTTTATTATCTCAACCAGAATACGATTAACCAAATTTGTCTCGTTATTTTAATACTTTCATGATTGGTGAGATGTATATTTCAATTCTTCAAAAAATTCAAAATTTATATCTTCCACAAAAATAAAGATAGCAGCTTCTTTAAGAATACATTTTAAAGATTAAGGATAAGGCTCTCCATAAAAAAATTAATAATTTTGTGAGTTTCACCTCTTGATCTGCATATCTCGTCAGATATTCGTAAAATAGAATAAAAGTGAAAAATGCATAACTTTTACAAAAATTAAAACAGTAAGTTCTTTCCGAGTTCTTTCATTTTAAAAGTTAATCTTAGAACTATATAAAAAAAAATTTTTTTTATTTTGATTTCAAATTCATAATCATCGGTCTACTTTTATTAAGATATATAATAATTAGATGCTGATTATTCCTACAAAAAAGTCACGGCACGAAAGAGTTAAAGAAAATTCAGAATCGTTCATATTTCACCAAGCTGTCAGGTTATTATTTCACATTTTAAATTAATACAATAAATTTTTTGTATATCAATGTATAAATTTTAAATAATAATTGAAATTATTTAAAATCACCTATTTTCATAAAACGCAAGGTTTTAAAACACAATATTCTCTCCAAGAAACAAAAGCCGGAAGCTCTTCTTCCGAGTTATTCTTCTCTGAGCGAAGTTGAGCCGCGCGCCATTATGTTAACCGCCACCGCGATACGTACTGCACTGAATGGTCAATATACGATGACAAATGCAACGTAACAGTTCGACGAAACAAAGGAGTTGTCGTTGTGGTCGAGCGCGGGGGAGTTCTTCGATGAATTGATTTCCGGCCGATTGGACCGTGTAAACGGCGTTTCTACGTGCCACCTTATCGCCGCTTAGATTTCATAGCCGTTAAGGTTTTACGGTCGCCGTTGACCGTAAAACCGGCGCCAGACGACATCAAACGTGTTGTAATTGAAATAACGTTTAACCGTACGGTAAGCAGAATCACGCCGGAGCACTTCGAACCCGATGGATAAACGCGCGACGGGCGACGCTGTAACGTCTAGAATCCCAATGATAGCGTTGTAACTTTAATATCGCACTGGCCGTCGATACCCGAGTTCTGTTTTCCTAGAAAGACACGCGTCTGATTAATAATCACGTCATCATCTATTATATTTTAACCCTTTCAGTCACGCAATTCGAGGAGTGGACGGATCACGAATGCTATTATAGGTTTTTGGATTCGATGAATTCAAATTCGCTGTGAGATTTTTTAAATCAAAATGGCAGATATAATATGGCGGACAAAATACTTGAAAATTAGACCCACCTTTTTTAATGCAAAATTTTTATAGAAAATTTAAAGTTAACCTCAAAAACCTTTGTACATAAATACATAACGCATAAACCTTTCAAGTTACCGCAAAATTGCATTTATTTGTACACTCAAAGAAAAAATTAGTGGTGGCAACTATATAGGTGACAACTATACAAGTTTTATAAATAGAGTTATTATATCATATATAATTAAGTAAAATGTTATTACAATTAAGTTAATGGTTAAAAGAATTAATACAAAATAGTTGTAATAACTATATAGGAAGAATAACTATTAACTTACAAATAGTTGCAATAACTATAACATGGTTCTCTTAACTACCATAATTCTACTTATAAAACTTGTATAGTTGCCACCACTATAATTTTCTCTCCGAGTGTAGAAACATATACTATTTTAACTTTGTGTCGTAAAAGGTTGAAAATTGTACCTTCAAAGAATTTTCAAAAAATTGTTTCGTATCTTAGGACATCTACTTTATTTAAGAAGAAAAGTATGCATTTATTTAGAATAGTTCACGTAGAAATAAATTTAATGTAACGTTGTTTGGGTATTAATTTGTTTGTAACAACAAACAAAAGCGTTAGCAATATTGAACAAATTATCATTGAAGAGTTAAGTTTGAACCTTTAGAACCTTTAGTTGAAAACAACGGAAAGTCCAATAGTATTGATAAATACCACATGATATAATTTAAAAATGAAAATAGAAAAGGTGTCTCATATATGGTACGCTATGACTGAAAGGGTTAAACGTCGAGTTATAGTGTCGTAAAAGTGAAAACACACATTTAATCACACAGGATACTATTAGGAGAGTGAATATTTGTATCATTTCCAGGATTACAGGAACGTTAAATCAAATGTTTCTCTTTTGAGGGAACGCACGCCGCTGACATCACGGGATTAATTGCAGATTCATATTGACTATCAAAGCACTTTAGCGGGGAGCAGAGAAGGATGAAAATCGCGACGTCCCGGCACGACGCGACACAACCGCCGCTCTCTCACCGTAGGGCAAATAAATTATTTCCCCGATAAATCTCCAAGTTTCGCGGAAAGTTTCGGGAGAGAGATTACCGTCTTGCTTCCTACGGAAAGACTCGATTAAGAGTCGGTGGCGAACACGGTTCGCTAAATGATTCATCGTTACCCGAGCGAGGAAGCGACGCAATATGTCGAGGACAAACGCGAACGTCGAGGAAACGAAATGAAACGACAACGCCGAATCTCCGTCCGCCACTCTTTTTTGCATTGCAAATCGCAAGTCGTAAATTACGGGCATTCGTCTTCGTCCCGAGCTATACAGACTGCGACGAATATTGTTCTCGCAGAAATTCGCTCGAGGATGCAGACGTTGTTTGTAATATAAATGTGCAATCGATGTTCTCTCTCTCACGTCGCTGACGACAGTGGATCGTGACCGTAATGATTCCTGTGAAGCTAAAAATATAGAATACAGACCGTGAAATGTATTATCTTCATAGTCCTATATACTTTGCAACAAGTAAACAATCAGCGTGTTACAACAAATAAGTGGAAATGCTAGAAAATATCGCACGAATTACTAATTATTCAATTTGATTAGGTATTGGAATTTCAGATTCTTCTTACGAAGAATTATAAATTGTGAAAAAGAAGAGAAACGAGTCTTCCCTTTACATGTAAACAACAATCTATGTACGCAAAGATATTTTAGGTAAATAGATCTGATATAATTTTATCAGAGAAAAGCACGTAATGGATGCCTTATATTGTCATCCTTTTTCCCTTCTCTGGCATCCGTTGCAGAAGTTATGTGCGGATGAAAGAGAATTCGAGCAACGTCTCGCGCGCGCGTCCAAATTTGTGCTTTCTCGGTCACGGAAATTCGGAAATCCTCTCACATCCGCTGCGAATCTTCCGCGGGAAGTTGCGAGATCCCGGCAGGGGTTTGTGACGACGAGGATCCATGAAGGTGCGCTGCCTTCGTCGGATGGTAACGTAAGAGGGAGGAGATGTGCAAGAGTCTGCGGTAGGGGGTACGAGACGAGACGAGAGGAGGCGAGGGGAGGGGGAGGAAGAGGGGAGAGGTGGTACGGAGAAGCTGAAGCATCGGGAGGAAAATATTCGAGATTCCAGGGGAACCGCGTGATGACTCAATTTCGCAAAGACCGTTAAATGGCCCGCTATGAACCATGCGCCACCGCCGGCCGCGTTCCTTCTCTGTTTTTGAAGGCCGAACATTCTTCGTAGGGGGTCGATTATGCCGGCTTAGGCATCTCCATAGAACGCCACCGACTACAAAGAAGAGACTCGGTTTATTTGACTTTTCCTATCTCGCGCCTGGTCGATCTTACGAATCATTGTATATCAATGTCGTCAGCGTTACACTTTGTCCTTTTGACCTTTCACCCGATGCTTTTAAGTTCATTTTACTATTCAACCTAGTTGAGCTCCCTATTTTCTCAGCAATACAAATAGAACGACCTATGCTAAGCTACTGAGATTGAATATTAAAGACGTAGAATGTTCAACATTTTACAAGATTACATTGTTAGATAATAAAAGATCAAAGTAAATCAATTTCTTGAGCTCAATAACATTTTATTTTTAATTTTCATATGTGTCAAAATTAATTATTTTAACACAAATATACGGTTAAAAAAACGACTGCATCTAATCAATCCATTTAGATGATAGATTTGCGTTTCAAAGTTCAAACAGCGTTCAAATTTTCGTATATGCATTTAGTAATTAAGTAGGAGCAGTGGCGACGTAGATTATTTAAAAATGACTGAAATTAGGTACAATTCGATATTACGAATTTAACAGTACAGCGCAGAAATATATTCTTTAAAAAATTTAAAATTTTTATTTGTAAAGATTTGGGAAACTGATGAATTAAATTTAATAAATCAATATTAAAATTTCATTGTATTTCATTTTTAATGTCGAAAAAATTGTTCCTTAACTGAGCTTTGTTTAGATATTTGCACACGTAATGCGATTTCTCAATAGTGTCACTTTGTGCAACCTAACATCGACAATTGTTTTTATTCTCGAGTGTTTGTTATTAGCAGATACAATGTTGTTTTCGGTATCTGTCCGTGCAAGCTTAGAAGCAATTTATTATCGAAGAAGGTAAGGCCTTTTTTTCACAAAGAGCGTCGGATGACGAGGGTAGAAAAGGGGAACACGTAAGAGCCGTGCCCTAGGCGCTTCTCCACTTCAAGCCCAAGAGAAGATCGATTATTGCCTAAGCATGTAGATGAGATCGAGATCAGCGATCGACATCGGATGTACAAGGTAAGTAGGATAAGAGCAGTCGAAGGAAAGAGAAGGGAAAAGGAGAGGAGAAAAAGAGAGAATAGAGGGATAGAGAGAAGAAAAGAGACTGCTGGATGCGCGACGCGACGAGCAATCAACGTAAATCACTTGGCTGATGCTCAATTTAACAAGAAGGGCCATTATGATCGCGAACTCGAAGTAACGAGCACGAAGAGATCTTTCTCTCTCGTTCGTTTATTTATAGCGAAGTGTGTGAACTATCTACGATCTCGAGTAAGACGATACAGTTTGTTGCACACGCGTAACGCTATTTTAAGAGGCCTCCAGGCGTTATTACCGGCTGATTGGAAATGACAGCGAGGAAGCTTACACGGAAGAAATATGTCCCATTACAAGCTCGTTAGCGAAACGCGAAGCAACGGCGCGGCTTTCCGTCGGAAGGAGGATTCAGCGACACGAGTGTTCCGCTCAGTAAAATATCTGTTTACACTATACCTAACTTTTAGACGATATCCTGTAAATTGTAGTAACTTGTGCATAATCGCGCTATGAGCTTTGTGCTCAGTTCTTTGACTTACAATTAGCAATTATACGAATTGTTTATACACAAGCTCATTCTTTCTTATTCGTTCCCAATTATCGGCATATTATTAAACGGTATTTGAAAGTTGCTAATTATATATTTATTTAGCAATTCAAGTTGATAATTAATTGTTGCACTGATTTGCATTTGTTCTTAAGAAATAGTTTCTCGAACCGATATCGTAATAGCGTCGTAAATATATCATTCTGAAAATGACGTGGTTATAAATACCAATGTACGTCCAGCACTCATTAACTATATTAGATTTAGTGATCATCGTTAAACGCCATAGCCCGATATGAATCTCTACCCCGTTAGATTCGTATCTGCTGAGTTATTACGTATAGCGGAGAAACGCATAGTCATGCGGCGGCTCCTTTTGTGAAATTATGTATATAGAGGCGGAAAAGAGCACAGTCTACAATTACATCCGAAGAAAAATACTAACAATAGGAACTTCTGATAAATTCTCGCTATCCCAACGCTTATTAATACCATTTATACCTCTCATATTTATAGAAACCGTTAAAATAAGATTCACAAAGCTTTGATTAAGTAAAAATTACAATCTCTAATTCATCTAAATTTTCCACTATCAAATAATTACATCTTCTGATCGGATAGATCTTTAATTAAACACCGTTAGATCGTAAATAATATAACTGATGTCATTTATATATTAATTGGCTTAAGTAGACATAATTGGCATAAGCAAATGACTTTCTATCAGCACTTTTTATTAATCTAACACTTTTCTCATCATCGAGCTATTATCTCAATTAAAATGTTCTATTAACATAATTGTTAGCTAATTTGATGAGAAAGACTATCGTATTTCCTCGAACGTTTTTCTCAAGACCCATCACCGTCATCTCAACAGTCCATTTCAATGATCTCTAGGTTATGGAGTAGTGCCGCAAATTGTACAGCTACGAGCTGCAATAACGGAGAGCACTCGCTCGAACGACCTTGGTGCTCGGTTGACGTCGTCGAGAGGGATCGCTTTTGACATGTCGAGGGCCCGAGAGGCTCACCAGTGGTCCTCGGGGTATCCTGGACTTTACCACGAAGCACCGTCGCTAATCGATGGTTCACAAACAGTACGCCTCGTGCCGGTCCTTCAGCCAGCGAAGTGCGTTTAAGCTCGTTTGGTCAATTAGCGATTACTGAACACACCGCGGTCGACCTCTAGGAGTAAGCACACGAAAAGGGCTCCTTAAATTCCATTCACGCCGGCTTGACCGCCAACGTCCTGTACTTTCTTATTTAAATTTCTTCTCTCTAATTCTTTCGAGAACAAAAACATCAATTCTATAAATAAAAATACTTTCCACCAATTTTAAGATTGTCTTAAGATAATTCAAAAAATCTTAACATCGAAGTGAAATTGGTTACAAGTGTTCTGGTGAAATTTTGAAGAAATATGGTAAGAAAAAATAGCTAGGAAAACAATGATACAAATATTGTACTTAATAAAAGAAATTCAGTTCATACTTTACTATATGCTGTAAATAGAAAAATCAGAGAGAAACAAAGGTTTAGAATTTCTCCAGAGAACAGAACTTGAATAATAGCGCAGTATATGTGCACAACTGAACATACATGATTTGTTATACTTGGCTTATTCTACTCAGTACCTTAAAACATTACAATTTTAGGAATTTAGTTTAAGATCCTTTTTTTCTTCCTTGAAAAACGATGATAAAGTTTCTCGCAACATTCGTAAAAGCAGTGAAGAAAGTCGTCAAGTATCTGATCGCGCGAGAAACGAGAAAGCCGAGATACTCCCGCGTGGCCTCAAAAGGCACCCCAAAAAGCTATATGGGCGTGTATACTTTCGCAGCAAGGACGCGGGTAGAAGTCGGGAGGGGTCGGGAAGTCGATAAGTGTCCTTGCGCCAGAAGGAGGATTCTCTCGCATCTTGACACGGTGACCCCCACCCTGACGACCTCGACAAACCCCTCTGCTACTACTACAACTACCGGGCAAACCCCGCAACCCAGTCCGTTCTTCTTCTTATCATCCCTAGGCGCCATTCCATCCATCTTCCTTTCTTTCCATTTTCTTCGGCGCTACACACAGCCACCAACACTACCATCCTCAACATCGCCACCAACACACACCGAGGGAGTGAGAGAGATACCATTCGCCGGCATGGCACCACCATACCAGGATCCGTCGGCAACCCGCCTTCCTCCCCCGCGACCCGTATACTCGCTCCCTTTCCGGGACCCGTACCATCCCCAGCTCCCCGCGCCGACCCTCACCCCCAACTCCATCTCATGCTCTGTTCACTAATTGCACATTCTTCGCATAGTTTCGCCACCCCCGTCCCCTCACCGACCCCCTCCTCGAGGGAGGAGAGAGGTCGAAAGGGGGGTACAGCAAGCCCTCGACACACAACTACCGCCTCTATCTCTCTCCCTCATCCCTGCCCTCTTCTCTCCCTTTCACGACCTTCCGTCTTCTTCCCTCTTCGTCAACTCACATGTACCTTGTACTACATACCCCTGCGCACGTCCTTGTCGAGCGGTTTCACCTTGCAGCCCCCTTGTACGCTGCTGCTTCCACCCTTCGCACGAGCATCTCTCTTTCTGTCTTCGTGTTCCGCTAACTCAGTGAGTCTTTTCTCTCTCTTTCTTTCTCTCACACGTGCGCATGTCGTGTGCGTGCTCACGAGAGGAACACGAACGAATAGATACGTGCAAGTAGGCGTGATTTTCTTCAGGGTTCGCGAGATCGGATTTTACAACGCTCTGGTGGAAGCTTCGCAGTCGGTTGCGAGCTTTGTGCATCAGTATTAAATTGACACAGATACGCGTCATATATAATAAATGCATTAGTATTTAAAAATGTATCATTTAAAAATCGAGATAAAAATCGTTATACTTATTGAATGAATTTTTGTGGACAAACAAAAAAGTCGGAAGTATGACTCTCAAACATATTAAAAATTGTATCTTGTAAATAAAAGTATCGGATAATTATTTCAAATCAATCTTTTAGCTGTTCCCAAATTTGTATTTTCTTTGATAACTATCGATCCAACTAAATTTCAATTTTTATTGACTTTTGCAAGATATATAGAAAGCTGCAAAATTAAAATGGATGTTTGAACCAATTATCATTTTATAAACTGCATCTAACAAAATTTAAAAAGTATATTATTTCCTTTTTATGATATACAATAGCATCGTAAAATTCTGCGGCGTATATTAAAATTTAATTCAACGCAAATTCCTTCATAAATCTTGCTTTTCTCTTTGCAAATACGAGAACCTTATCTACGCATATTTTAACTGACGTAAATCTATCCTCGCGTATCACGTTATTGAAAACGACGAATGATTTATTGAATGCGGATCTTCTTTTCGTCTTCTACTTGAAACTTTACAAAGCTCAACAATCGGAAAGTCTAAAAGCACGTGTAAAAATGTACACACAACTTCTGAACATGTTGGTCTTCTAGTCGACGGACTTTACCGGCGGAAAATTTATTTCCCGCTCACCGCCTCAAGTTATCCTGCCGCCCTTACTTTTCCACGATCCTCCATTCAATTTGTGATCGTTCACAGAATGGTAAGATCGCACTCAGCTTTCGCACTTACGAGGGAGGCAAGAACTCGTTTAAGCATTATTTTTTGCTGTTCGAAAGAAAAGACAGATGAGAATAATTTTTGCGACGTCGAGTAAAAATGATAGTGGCATTTACTGCTCTCTTTTCATTTTCTATTTTCATATTTCACATGATATTTTTAAATTTCAATTTTATGATAGTTTCGGGAGTAAATTAAATTAGATAGACGATTCTAATTAAAAAAATAGGTTATTAATTATAAATGTCTAACAATTCAGTTTTTTATTTAAATAAAACTTAGAAATTATGAATTATATATTTTTGAATTTTAAAATATCATGGAATATCAAATTAATTTTTTATATAATTGTCCTTTTTCATCCTCCCGTTTAGCAATAGCTAAATAACGTTTATTAGAAAGAATAACTATATAGAAATAATTATTATAATTAGTAAAGTAATTAGAGGAAAGAGAGTTGTCAATACATGGCATAGCCTTTCTAAAAAGACACCTCTTTATTTTTCGAAAACATTGCACTGAATAATACTATATAATACTGATAAAAATATGATCTGATCTGCTTAAATAATTAAAGAAATGAAAACCTATAGTTGATTCGTGGCTTTTTTCTATATAAAATCTACTAAATACGAATTTTTGAAAAGTGAGAATGAAATTTGTACGATTTTCTTTTACAAATTGCATAGTTCCAACAATATGTAATTATTTGTATATTATAGTTATATCTATAACTTAAAATATTTCACACATTATAAAGGTTATATTTCTTTAAAAAAGTCATTTAATAAATAAAGATATTCAAACGAACATTAAGTTACACTGCTAAAAATTGATTACTGCAGGAAAAATCAACAAAAATTTATTCTATAATATAAGATATAGAAATGCTCAAACTCTGAATACGTTTTATACGTAACCAGTGTTGAAACTTGATCGTCAAATCGTGTACCATTTTTCGTGAGGGTTACACGCAGTAGTAAGTTACCGCATAAAATACATCTTGAAGAGCAGAGCAACACGACGGAATCGCATTCGCTAAATCCCATTTGCTACTCCTACGCAACGAAAACGAAGAATCGAATCGCGCCACCGTTCCTTTCCCTTTACGATGCCACCACAGCATCGCGCCGTTGTTGTTTTCGTGTACAATTTTCGTGATATACAGGCGGACGATTTTATCCCACCGCGGTACTTCTGCGGATACGATGCAGAATACGCCCAGGCTTGCATACATCGGGTGTCTCGAAAAAAAAAGGGAAATTCCTCGTTTATTCTATACGTAAGTACAAATTTTAATCTTACTTTATTCCAGAGTAAAGTGTTAATTTCTATTTTAGTTTTAAATATTTCGATAATCAAATAAAACATTTACGAATATAAAATTTAATTTAGATTAATAAATGCGGTAAAAGTTTTGGCACACACACATATACACTATCCAATCTCAATATGAACAACTTAAAATATTTCAAGGCAAATCACGCTTAAATCTATCAAACGCTCCTGTCAACCAAAGGCTCCTGTATCTGTTTTCTGGGACGCCCGGTGCATAAGGTCGCCGGAAGGCAACCCGCTCGTTTCCAAAACCTGCATATCGGCGCAAACGGTCCTGCAAGGCGCGCTCGTAAAAGGCGCTCGTAAAATGGAAAGGGATTAAAGCACCACCCAGGTTTCCCTACACACGAAAAGTGGGTGGCGGTGTGCGCGTAAGGGGGTGGGCGACGAACGCCGAGGAGTATATATCCCCGGATTTACGAGGACGATAAACGAGATTATACGCCTTCCGTAAACCTTGAAACGATCTTTCGAGTGAGCGCATAGTTTGCGTAAGGGCGATGTTTCCCTCCGTCCTCACCGTAACTGCCCTAGACCGTCCTTCGCGAGAGGGAGGAGAGACTGTATCTTTCTTTCTCACTCGCGATTGTCCGCTCATACTCTATCTGTTTCGTTCACTTCGCACCCGTTTTTCTCGTTTACCATTATCACGCTCGTTGTCGCTCCATTACGACGTTGCCGCGATGCCGCAGAATCCTCGCAATTTTATCGCCGCGTGTTGTATTTTCGCGGTTTTTGTTCAGGAGCTCCGTTTTTCTTTTTAAAAAAACAAAATTATATTTTGAAAAAGAACGTATAAAGCCATCATAAATGAAAGCATATTATAATGATCAAAATATTAATATAGTAAAGAAGAACACATTATATTAATTAACAAATATTCTTTTGATCAGAAATGTTAAACGAGTTTAATTGAATTATGTAAATTATACGTTTTTTAATTTAAAAAAAATTACAGATGAGTATATTACTTTATCTTCCCATGATTTAATATTATTCACTAAATTAATTCTTCTAATTTAATTGTTCTTCATTAAATTAGCGCAAAAAAATGTAAAATCATAGTTCAAATAAAAGTTAAAATTGAGACATTTAAAATTATGGAAAAAATGTAATTATCAGCGGAAAATTTTGCGGAGCACCTAAAAAATGTTCGTGGAACACCGCCGTGAAAAGCTAGTTATACTAGTTGCACGACTCTTTTGTCTTATTAATAGCCTTTTCTCGTTTTTAAAATTTCCAACATTTCGCACGCTTTTGTTATATGGGATAAAATTGTTAAATTGTCACAGTCCTGCTTCCTTTCGCACTTTTATTTAATGAGCGAATTCACATTCTATTATACATCGTTTCTGCCCTTCTATAGTTGACTTCCGATATTTCTACAATTATACTACATCGCAACGTGCTACGGGTGCATGTGAATGTTTTAGCGGAAGCTACCTTTGTTCCTCGAATTTTAAGCTAATTACTACGTTACTCGCTCGTCGGACATGTTTAGTAATTTTTACACTGTCGCGTGGATCGTTTCATCTTTCCTGTTTTCTCCCATCTCTTTTTTTTCCTTGTTTCCGCGTTGTTTTTCTCGTTCCGTCTCTCCATTACTACGTTGCGCTAATATTATAAAATTGTCGTGACTTTATTATACTACAACGTTGCATTTTTATTTTCTCGCTCCCTCCGTTATCCTCAATCTACATGCTTTCAAATAATATTCTCGCGTTTCTTCCTGCTCTACCATCTTGTCTCATCTTTATGCCGCATCGCGCTGAGACGTTGCAAAATTGTGTAATTTTATTGCCAACCGTGATTTCCATTTTCCGCCGTGCCTTTCTTTCGTGTTTTATTAACTTTTCCGCTTTTCCCGATCGCGCCTTTCTGGCGCTTTTCTTACACCGACCATTCTATTATCGTGTTACTGTAATATCTAATAATTATGCAATCTTGTTACGTCTTTCCTTTACGTTACGTCTTCCTCTCTCTGTATCTTGATGTTAGACATCTCCTCTTCTCTAATATTTTGTTCAATCCATTTTCACAACGGAGTTCCTCTTACTCTAAATTTCTGTAAATTTCTCATGTTATCATTACTACATTATACATAATTTCCTTGAGCATTTTTTTCTTAACTATTAAGCCGATTACTGCATCAGCCGTCCGTTGGGACACGGTTGTTCATTTTTACATTGTCTTTTAGGTAAAGACCGGCGAGGGGCGAGAGTCAGCAGCAGCAAAATGCCGGCGCAATCTGAATTATTAAGCGGCGAAGGCGGAAGAAGAGAATAGCAATAATCTCGAAGAGGCAAAGAGAAAAAAAAAAGAGCGATCGCTTCGACCGGCTTGAAGGCCTTTTCTGCGCCATCCTTCCCTATTTCTGAAAGCGCGAGCGGGATAGAGAGCCAGAGAGCGCGTCTCCCGCGAATTAATATTCATTACATCGTGCAGCGCCAAAGCACTCTTGCCCTGTACAAATATGAAACGACGTACTTGCGCTAATTAAAATACTTGGCTGCTTTCTTGAACGAAGAGTTGGGCGACCGACCGCCTTCGGTCTTTCGCTCGCGCATATAACCGGAAGAAGGGACGGTTTCCGTGCGAAATTAATGGTGCGCAACGGGCGGCGTTTGCATCATCGACGCCTTTGAGGCATTTTAATATCGGGCAAATCAAGTTTACACAGGGTGTCTCAAGAAGAACGCGCGTCGTCATTGTACTTTTTCGGTAATCCGCTATACAATAATAGAGATTACAGATTCAAAATCTTCTAACATATCATTTTTATTACACGTACAAAAATATCACAAATTCTATTGCTAAAAAAAAAGCAATCGCTCAATTTACTTTTCTTCTTTTTAACGATTATCTTTAACACTTCAAAAATACTTCTTGTTAATAATTTTAAAATATACATTAAAGATTTCAGAACTCGGATACTTGAAAAAAGAATGTATACTCTTTCAAAGAATATTAAAAAAAAATTTATCGAAGAAAAGTCAAGACTAATAAACACATTAATTTTTATTTTAATATTTTTGATTGAAGTATTAAGGCGATGCTGGCATCGTCTGTATATGCGAATATTTTTGGATCAACAGGTCTTTTTATTAAAGACACGGATTGAAAAATTCTCTTGCAGAATTAAAGTATAAACAATAATAAAGTTCGCAGGTTACAATTTAATATAAAAATCGAAAAAAAATTATAAAAATATAGTTATGTTACCAACATTTGTTGCGCATCCAAATTTGAGACTTTGTACGTATAAAATAAGCATGGCGCGAACTCAAAATTACAACAAAGAACAATACTGTGTTTTCAGAATAAGCCTAGAAGCTTTAGAACAAGAAAAATGATAATTTAAAAATTTTATGTGTAAATTGGCATGCGGAATCAGTTTAAAGAGTAAAACAGAACAGTAATTGTGTAACGTGGTATTTGAGAGATCATGCGTTAGATGGCGCTGAAATCGAAGACAAGGACAGATAATGTATTCATGAGTGCGATTGACAAAGAGCGCTAGCCTGCTCGCCTGGCCTTAGAATTAGAACTATTCCTCATATCTCTTCGCCCCACGCGTGACCACGTGCCGAGCGACTCTCCGAAGAAAAATCTGTAATACCGACGTTGAGTGAGTTCCATCGTCACTCCAGCATTGTCATAAATAAGATTCAAAATATATTTTGATTGTTTTATAGTTCTGATGAACTGATGATAGATTTACGGATATACGAACTTATGAATTTGAAACAAAAGTAATATTTACTTAAAACTCCTGCTAACTCGAATGTCAAGGCTGCATTAACAGTGGCGACTTAATTCAAAATGATAGAAAAAAATACACAACCACATTCCATATATCGGTACAAAATATTCTCGCCCACATACATTTAATGTATGCAAAAAATATGACATGTCAAAAAACTAAATTATTTTTCCAACGTACGTTATTTTTCATTTAATGTAGCTAATTATTTTAAAGTAATTATCTTGTTACCAAAATAAAAATTGAAGGCTCTTATTTTAAAATAACTTTATATATATGTATACATATACATATACATATATATATATATATATAAGCAAATATTTATTTCAATTTGGCTTATTTATTAATTACTCAAATAAAACGGAAGTTCTTAGTATGTTTTATTGATAAATTCTATCGATTATAAATGGTTGAAGAGAAGGTATTATGGCAACTCCTTTATTTTTTATACAATAACTTTATTAATAATCAATATTTGAAATTGAAAACTTAACGATCATATTCATTAACTATTCTTCAATAGATTTTAAACTCAAAGTTATGACATATTAATTATATTGAATATTATTTATAAAAAATGTAGCGACACTACACAACGGGGCGAGAAGGAATAGGAGTGATAATATAGCTCATAAACACTATAAAAATAAATTTCAAAAAATTGGTTTTAATTTTAAAAATATACATTGTTTTGTTATAAAATTATATACTTATTCAAAACAAAGAGAAAACATTGCAAAATATATGCAAATTTATATACGTATACATAAGCCTTTTACAAAGATTACAGTACTGAAAAATCTATAATATATGTAATGTAAACTAAAGATTAGAAGTAAAACTAAAATCAACTTATCGAATAACTATTTCATTATAAAAACTTTGAAAAAGAGGCCGTATGGAGACCTGTTGAGCCATATTAGCAAAATCCCATTATTGTAAATTTGCATAACTCAAAAAATGTGTACAGTCGAATAAAAAGTTAAATAACAAAAAACTGAAGTGATAATGATAACACATTCGTGATAATTTAAGTAATTTACAGTATGTATTTTTTTGTAAGAACGACACGTTAATATCGAAATCGTATTAGGATTCAAATGATAAAAAAAAATGCATCTCGGTTTAGAAATAATTCATAACGAACGGAGGAACGCGCCGAGACAAATCTCTCCGCAACGCAGACGGGACACCTTTTCAACGATTCTTTCGCGTTTCCGTGGGACAGGCGGTGTCCCCGCGGGGTTCGCAAAACAACCAAGGCGCCGTCTACGGCGTCGACGGCCAGCGAAATGCCAGGCAGGCACAGGGAAACGCGAATGTCGGACCACGGACGCCCGCTCGCCTGCTTCCCCGTCGCCGTCGTCGTCGTCGGGGAGCTATTATACGCTCGAGTTTAATTAAACTCCGCGAGATGTCAAAGGACTCGGCCATGCCCGGCAAGACGGACAATGCGGACGCAGATTATTACATCCCTCGTCGACCTATCCACTCCAGTACTCGTGTCTGCGTCTACGTTGGACTTTCAGCGTGTATGTGTGTGTGCGTGTGCGGATGGGCACGCTTGCACGTATGTGTACGGACATGTACGTAATTTCTCTCGCGGTTACGTGTATACGTTACGTATGCGCGCGTTGTCGTAGCAGTTAGAAACTGGCGTGAATATTTTGCACCTCACCTCTATGTTTACATTCTCATGTATGTTACGTTATTATCCCAACGCTCGCTGTTCAACTGATGCAAGTATTTTGTCTATTGTTAATGCGTGCGCAAAGCAACAGGGTGTGATACGTGGTCGTCATCAGTTTATAAGTAATGAATCTGATAAACATAAGATAACTAATATTATGTAACTTGCAGCATTTGTAATGTTTTCGAATGAATGTTTCTTTACTGTAAAATTCAATTTATACGAGTTTCAAATATTAATTATAAAGCATCAACATGATAGAGGAAAGTCACCAATACTAGCATAGCTCTCGTAAAGAAACATCCCCTTATGTTTCTCATAAACTAAATATTGTACTGTATTAATACTGATAAAAACATAATCTGCTTAGATATATAAAAAATAAAACCCCATAGTTCATACATCCATGGCCTTTTCTGTATAAAATCTACTAACAGCGAATGATTTCTGTCATTAATGCTCAATGTGCCAGTTTTGGGGCCCAATTTCTCAGACGCTCTTTTTGAATTATGTTGAAAAAGCATTAATTATTACAAAAGACGAAATAATATTGTAAAAACTGCTATACCATCTGACAGAAGACACTATCTAGTTTGTATTTATGTTTTTAAAGTTTTATTTTTAACTTTCGTTTAAGAAATATTCAAAAACAAAATGACATGTTGGTTTTGGTGCAAATAGTACTCATTAATACGCATTTTGTATTAATGAATACTGTTTACAAAACAAATGTTTTCATAAAAAAATATTCGTAAGTAACTCGTCAATTGGAAAAGATTGAGAAACACATTGTGCTATTCTGTATCCGATATATTTGTGCGTGACTGACGCGTCTCCGATAGAGAAAGTTTGATCTCTCGGCGTCTTATTCGTCGTTGGAGCGGAGTCCCCCTTGAGGAGAGTCCGCAGTGTCGTGTCAATGCCCATAATTTCACGCTCCGACGGCCGCTCGGTATCGGATTATTGGATCGGATATCGAGGAGGAAGGAAGAAGCTCGGCAATCGTTGCCGCCGCGGCTGCGAAAGGAGCGGAGTAGATGTCCTTAGGAGGAAGAAGCCCCCCCCCTCGGGGGACCGAGCTGACCGTGCCGGTCGCTTCGGGAAGCATGAAAGGGCATCGAAATTGCGCTTCCGTATCTCGTTAACGCGCTCCGGGACACGCCACGCGAAATTATCCGCTCGACGCTTTTTATTTCGTAACCGACACCGACTTCGGCAGCGTTGAAAGTTGGCGTTTTCTTCTTATCGAATTAACTGCATGCAAAAAATTCTTTTCAATCTAATCGTTCTACTTATGAGACTCGTTGCTTTATGAAATCATCGAGAATTTGAGTTTGTCAGTGTATTTTGAAGACTGGTTTAATCTTGCTAATCTAAATAAATAAATGCTTATATAATTTTTTTTTAATACTTTGGCAATGTTGAATTTTTTAATTAAGACAATTATTTCAAAAGAAATACACGGTAATAAAAACAAGTATGATGTCAATATTTAATGTACTGTGTTAACTATTTAGTATTACTTTCATTATATCCTGGGATTTTAGTTAATAAAATTCTATACAGTCGCTTCTCGTATCAATTCACGAATGAAATATTCGATACATGTAATATCGAATAATCGATGAATGTAATAAATAAATGCTTGAAAATTCTTTTTAATTTAACTATGTTCCACGATTTCAAAGTGCGATACTTGAAAACAGACAAATTAATATTTTATGCATATTTTATATATTATAACATTTTTATATGTTTCCTCACACGATTTCTGAAATGTTTTATTCTGCACGATAATTCTTGATAGTTTTTCAGCTAGCTTAAAACAAATCATACTTTAAGAAAAAATTCTTTATAAATCCAAGGAGTAAGAATCAAGAAAAAAATTGCATTATGGTGCCAATGAAGGTCTTGCTGAAAAATAATTGCAATTCCATATTAATCAAAGGAAATCCGTAACGCAAATTGTACGATTTTCGATGTAACCTGTCCATCGAAATTGCCAAGTCATCGCGGTGATGAAAAGCGACGGTTCCAGAATTGCACGGGAAAGCGTCGGAGACGCCTGAGACACCCTCCTTCCGCCGGTCAATAACTGGACACTGCCTCCTCCTCCATCCTCTACATCTACCGATGGACTGTGCACACACACACACATATATACACCACTATATCCTTCCACTGTACCTTCTTGAGCACTTGCGCCGATATATGGGGATTCTATCGCTTCGCAAGAAAATTACAGCATATCCAACGGCTCGCGATACTCCAGTAAATGTTCGATATTCACACTTGTTTTTAGAAATCAATAAAAGTTTAGAATAAAAAAGTTTTGCCTCAAGTATTAAAATTTTCAGAACTACCTCCCCCCTCTATTCTCACCGATAAAATATAATTCATTATCTTTTTCAGAACAAATTCTAAGAAAAATTATATTGAGAGAAAAGTGCAATTATTTTTGGAATTCCTAAACAGAATTATTTTATCATGCAATTATAGGCTTGATTGCTTTCAATATTTAACTTTAAATTCAAGGAAGACTACATTAGGGACTATGTTATGACTGCTGTAATCCTCCCGTTATTATACGTGGCGATGCACTTTGTGTACACAACCGTAAGCCTTGCTTAATCTCTAGCAGCTTTTAGGAGCGAAACTATCTAAATATGTGCCGGAAGTACGATTTTGTCTAACCTGTTCTCAAATAGATGCATAGAGTGTGTCGTACGAAACGACTCAGCATAGGGAAGATAAAATCAAAGATAGGAGAAAAGAAAGAGCACGTTAAAGAACTTCACTAAAAGGAAAATCATATCACGAGAGAACCTGAAACGAGAACGATCAATATTGCTCAGCGTCACGAAGAAGTAAGAAATACTGCACGAACAAACGCAGATCATTTATCTTTTTAGCCTTCGCGTCATAGAATCATGCTGCCTGTTCTCGTTTAGAGGTATACACATTACCGTTGTAAAGGCTATTTGTACTACATTTATATTTTTCACTTTAATATGTTTATAAGATACGTTTCATGCAAATAATATGTATACGTTACGTCACATTGTATCTATGAGAAATGTTTCCTCATAAAAAAGATAGCAAATTTTTTTTTACGAATTCTGTCTCATCGAATATATGTATCGTTCCAACACAATATATTTGGAGGACCGGAAAGCAATGTCGTTTTTATAAATAAAGAAGCAATTTTGTTAACATAATTTATTATTTATTAAATAATATAAATCGTCATTTTCTAGTCATTATCTTTTTATTAATTTTTTAATTCCTTTCTTTAAAAAACCGATTTTGATTCAAGAAATATGTAGAAGGCGGTTCGAATCTCACTTGCTCTTACAAAGCTTTTTTTCTAGTAAGAAATGCTCCAGTGATCGGAAAAGATGATAATCCGATGGGGCAAGTACGATAGATGAGGGAGTACTTCCTATATAATTCTCTCTTTGTTACGTTTGTTCGCTACATGTGATCGAGCACGTATTGTCATCTAGAAAAAAAAAGTTGTTGAATAAATTTTTCAACTTGATTAATTTTCTTCAGTTGAAGTATTTTATGTATTTAACAATGTATTTAAATATACAAAAATACTTGAGCTTTAGTTTACACATTTATACCTATTATTTAATTAAATTATATAAATACTAGAACTGAAGAAATTTAATCAGTTGAAAAATTTAGTCAAGTTAGCAACTTTTTTCTCAGTGCACGTTACAGAGTTAAAGTTAGTTTCTTCGAGAAAAAAAATTGAAAAATTAATAAATAAATTATTATGACAAAAAAATGCGATATTAATTATATTATTAAACAAGTAATAAATTATATTTTGTAAACTACACACAGTTTATATTATTTATAAAAACGACATTACTTTCCGGTACCTTAATACAAAAACTATGCTTATTCTTCTGTTGCATAAAATATATCGAATAATCACGTTATCAAATTTTGCGAGACTGTCGAAAGAATCAATAGTCTCGCAAAATTTGAGGAATAGAATCGAAACGGACGGAGAATAAAATTTGCCTCATTAATATTTGCCTAATAAATATTTCACTCATTAAGCGAACTCCATGCCCTTGCGTGTGGAACGTCATGATGTAACGAGTGCAAATTAACGGCTGGCGATCGCGGCGATTTGATTTACGGTCGAGATTCACGGCGTCCACCATGGCGCGGTTGCATGGCGCGTTTTCCTGGCTGCAACGACGCCCGCCTCGATGACCCATAAACCAGAATACGACGGCGCACGTACGGCATGGCTCCATAAGGCTCGGAGCGCGAGAGTACGTGATCGCAAGACCGGAGCGTAATAGACGGGGACAGCAGTCTACGTGTTATTAGCGATCAGATAAATGCCGAGGCGTACCGTTGTATCCTCGCACGTTCCTGCATCATGGTCCGCAAGGCGCCTCCTGTATTTCACATTAAATTTGCGAGACGCACGCGGGAAATAATCCATGATGTCACGCGCCAAGAAATTCTGATATGTCTTACGCGCTGCGCAGGAGCAATGTAGCAATTTTTAATCAGAGAGAAAAAGATTACGCAGTATTTCTGTCTCAAACGTTTATAATTGCTAAATGAAAAGAACGAAGTGCGAAAAGATCCTGGGAGAAATTTTACTGAAAAGGAAAGAGATTTCAATTTAGTAAAAAAAAATTTATTAGAATAATTAGTACCTGTATTTACAGATGATCCTTATCTTAAGGATTGAGAAAATCTTATTGAGGATTTTTTTTATTAATGCATCCTTGTCTCATAACGAGATCTTAAATTCTCTTTCAAGAAAGAATTCATAAAAAAATTCTCTATAAATTTTAGTGATTTACGATTTATGCCACTATTCAGAGTGCAATCTTTTGTTTTCTTTAATAAATTAATTTTTTATTATATGTGTAATACTTTAACCGACTTCGAGCTCTCATTGTCTCTTATACCATTTTCTTAATGAAATTAAAAGTATAATTGCGCAATATACATATATGAGTGTAATAATGGACTCCGGATCCAAGAATATGCATTATACCGAAACGGAAACGTTTTGTTAAATTAATATCGAAGGTAAAAGAGGTCGTCTGCTGACAAGGTTGCTTTCACGCCTCAAAGAAGCTCTCGACTTCTCTTGAAATAAGGAAATTGGTAAAGCTTCTTGTTTGGTCAAAGAAGATCTATGAAATCCGGTTCAGCTAACAAGAAGCCCTTATTCCTCCAGGAAGATCTATGAATACGGGTTTAGATCCTTATTATAGTAGACGCAGAATGTTTTGTACATGATATCGCGACGAATTAGAAAGACATATACGCCTGTCAATTTGCTATACAGCGTCTCAGACTTACCGTGAGACCCGTTAATGGTATATTCTTGAGATCATTTCGAAACGAAAATTCAAATGTCGAGATTACGATAGTTTTTAAATGGGAAAGGTTTAAATAGGCAAATCTGTCCGAAATTCTTACACTCAGGTATAACACATCGCACAGTGAAGGTATATACAAAATCAATATGAAAAATAAGAAATATATTTGGGGCACCTTCATTACTGTGTAATGTGTCATACCTGAGCACGCACATTTCGAATATTTTGCCACCTTTAAACTTTTCTTATTTAGAACAAACTGTTGTAATCACAACATTTAAAAAATTGAAGGAATTGGCTCAATTGAATAAATCAGAATAGTATAAAGTAATGGTAATAAGGACTCGACACTAGATGTTCGCGTATACAATAGTATATTAACATTAACAAATTACATATAAATGTGTTTTCTATATTTAAACCAGTAGTTTTTAGTATAACGAAATAAAATAACTAATTGTCACGAATGATGAATGATAAACTTATGGCTTAGTGTTGCATACAATTTAACTGTTTCGTTGAATTTTTTAAAGTTGACCTAAATGATGTGTCACATGGTAATTAAATTCCTCAAATTAAAAATTTAAAGCAGGTATTCGTCAAGATGCATAAGCAATACATAAACAATCAGTCTAAAACAATTAAGATAGCACTTAATTAGGATATCGTAAAGTATATATAGATTTATGACTTACGGAATGCTGCAGTGCGATAAAGACAGTAATGCGATTTGTGCTCAATCAATTTGCGTTTTCACGTTTGAAGAACGCGGTATGGATCAAACTTTCACGCTTTAAATACATTTTCCTGAAATGCATGTTTTTTAACATTGTCTCATGCTTTTCTGGGAAATTACTAAACCGATCAATTTTTGTTTTGAAGCAAAATATTCGTAATACATATGATTATGGTTAGAAATAGGACTTTTTTTAATATCTTGAGAAATTTTTCTACAGCTTGCAAAAGTTTAAAAAATTTTGTTCTTTATTGTGCATACAAATAGTCAATATCTGCTCATTAGCATTGTTGGCTTCATACTACGCAACATTTTAGTCTATTAGGATTTTCGTTTCAAAATTACATTAATGTACCTACATTAAATCTTGGATCGTTGGTTTAAGATCAGCACGAAAGATGCAATCCCTTGGACAGTATAAACAGGATTTTATAAATCATGTGGTATTTTATAAATAATATCTCTATTTTAATATAGTCTAAAAATTAAATTTTTATAAAATTAAAGAACTAATAATCACTAAAACGCCAATACTTGGGATATTTTCAGTTTAGAACAAAAAATTCGTAAAAACAATGTCTAAAATAATCCTCCAAACTAAAATATCCCCTTAACGAGTGTCACGGTAAGTCTGAGACACCCTACATATATCCGATTTATAAATTTATCGTGCAAGTCATTTAAGCGATTGCGGGTAAAGACCAGGTGGGATCTGCGTGCGGTCGATTTATCTGTTTAAATACGACCCGGAGCTATGCAGATTCGCGGCTCGAGTTCAAGTAACACGTTACCCACCTCGTTCTCATTCATTCACTCGACTCGTTCGTCCCGTTCTTCCTCGCGGGTATCGACGTTAGAAGATATTTAGACGTAATCTGGGAAGATAATTCACCATATATAAATGGCACTAATTTATTTCAGCTGTATTTAATACGCTTCCTGTCTCCATTCCTTTTTTCAGCCGCCAATCTTGGTATACATTAATATGTACGTTTTACATCTAATAATAAAATGGACCATAGAATTGGTAAATTAATAAATCCTCTCCATAAATTTGACGATACCACATATGAAATAGAGACGGGGCATTTTGGTATAGCGATATTAAGATTATAATTTTAGATATATCTTTATGGCTTAAATCGGTATCTAAATTCCCGACTGCCAACTGCAGTCGATAAATATTTATGATATTGATTTATATGAAAACATAATTTGCAATCGAGAAACCAATTTATTCTCCTTCCATTATTCATCGATCCGTGTATATCCGGCGTGGTTCGATTAACGGACGGACGTAACGATATATCGATGGAAGCTGCGTTGATATCGCGCGAGTTGGTCCCGGTGGGTCCGGAGTTTGTCCGACAGATCGGAAAATCTATTCAAAAGCTCCTCGTAGTTGCTCGCGCGAGCGGCGTAAGCGCCGATCGTGTAATATTACTTGGTAAACGCCAGCGGGCGGATGAACGCGGGAACCATGGGCAGGAGGGCATGGAACGAAAACGGAGGGAGGAAGGGGGAGAGAGGAAATTTGCAAGAAACTATATTTACGGAGTTCGTTCCGGAACATTGACCGACGGGGAGAGAAGTTACACCGATGGAAGCTGCTCGGAGGTGTTCCGGGAGACCGCAGCGGCACAACAACGGCGGTTTTTCTTTTCTGGTATACAAGCAAGAACCTAAACGCTTCTCTAAACGTTCTCGCTCCTTATTTCATACTCTGACGACGGACAGGGATGGTGCGCAGCGCGATCCTTTTATTTCTGTCGGTTTATTGGATGCCGTGGACGTAAGGACGAAGGACCTAGTCCTTCGTGGGAAGGAACGATGCGGTTTCTTTCCGCTTGGACGAAGGAGCGGACAGAAGAAAGAGGAGGGGAGAGAAACGGAGGGAGAGAGAGAGAGAAAGAGAGAAAGGGAGAGGAAGCTCCTATCTACCTCGAAACGGCCACAAAGAATATCGAGCCCTTCCGCTCTCTCCCTCTCTTCTTCCAAGATCCGTGTAGCTCCGACACACAGGAAGTCCACTTTGACATTGTTCGTAGACTATCGACTGCGCTCGCAAAAAGTTGCCGCCCTTCACCGACAAGCGGAGCCCGAGAGATTTTTCCAAAAAGATCCACTGGTACATGCATCACAGCGATCTCGTAAGTAATGCTCGATTATTTTGTGAGGTGCGACAGGTTTATGAGAGGGAACGAATGGAATTCAGCCTGCCGAGCAGTTTCTCAGATGTTGGAGCGCGATGTTCCCATCAAGGACAATTAACAGATGCTCATCAAATTCTATGGGACGGTCCGAATGTGCTTTATCGACCAAAGGATAATTATCAGATCTAACTCTCTCTTTTTCAGATCTAAGTTGATACATCCCTTCAATCGTAGAATTTCTACGTAAAAACATTCTGAGCATTTCGTGTAATTATCTTGTTCCAATTTCTTTTTCATTTGTAATGCGAAACATATGATCTTCTGATAACATTAAATATTTCACTAGCAATAAAAAGAGATAAATACTTCAAAGTTTTTTCTTGATTGCTTGAATCATGCAAATCGTAATATTTTTAACGTTTTCGCTGTGATCTACTTTAATTAATTAAAAATCGTGTGCAGCTCATTACGCTGCGATATAATATCAGAACGAGTGCCATTCGGAAAATTTAACTTCTCCGTATAAGAAGTCTATTTGTAAGTGGGGTATTGCAGGAAATTAAATAATATAAAATATTAAATATGACATCCTTTGGAAGCAAACATTTTCTTAATAAATGATGCAGTTTAAATATAATTATTCTAAAATGTATACTATTTAACAATAAATATACATAATTAATCGATGCAAATAACTAAGAATTAATGATACAAAAGAAGAATTCAGCAAAAAAGTTCAGCTTAATAAAACATCAAAAAATGTATGTAACAAAAGTTTCACACTCCCAAAAATATATGCAAAAATTTTATCCATTGTTATTTCACGCATATTCAATGTATATAAGAAAGATTAAAAGTGATTAAAGTGATCATCTGGATTATAGTGAAAAACAAACTTGGCGTGAATCGCATTAAAATGCAGTGTTCCACATCGACATTTCATAGTATGGTAATTATTTGCAATATAAATTAATAAAAAGATTATTATACATATTATTTGCAGATGTATGTAAACAAAGCATAAAAGCAACATGCAATTATATAAGATAGAGATATTAATAATTGCTCATTAATCTAACAAAATTATAATCTATGATATATACAACATGCATATATATCTTTTTTATATAAATTTACATCATGTCTATTATTTTGATATTAAATTGCTGTACTGTGTTTTTGATAATATAAATATATTCACAGAAATGCAATTGATATGATTCGAACATGCCAAATTTTTTTCTATAGCTTACTATAGTTCAATTGATCACTCTACTTACTTTTAGTTCATTTTATGTAACTTAAATAACAATAGTGTTAAATTTTTTTGCTGCATACTTTTGAATGAGTTAAATTGTTGCATATATGCAGTGTTCGCATAAAAGTAAAAGAGTTAATGTGAATAAAATTTTTAAACCATTTCATAATTTCAAAATTATTGGTTTTTATTTTCACATCATTTTCGCTTCATTAATAACGATATCACATCAATTATCACATCGACTTCTTTCTATATTTCTTTGAGCATTTAGAAAAATGTATCGTACTTGATACGCTTTTCTCGACAATCTCGAAATTCGAAATTGCTTTCATCGTATTATTATCAATAACGATACAGTGCGCTACGCGTGAAAAAATTTCAAATCGATTGGATTCTCCTTCTCGTATCGCTTCGGGAACGAGAGGCGATCGTTTCTCCGCGGTGAAATCTGGGCGTCGGCGTCTAGATAAGGGTAAGAGAAAAAGGAGGAAGAAACGGACGGGAGGGGAAAGGTGCGAGGAGAGGAAAGGATCGAAGGAGGTAAATTGCCCCGAGATATTTAATCCCGCGGAAAGGCCGAGGGATCTCTCCTTTATTGGCTCGGCGAGTGAGCAACGACGGGCGAGATAAGTTTCCCGTCGGATCGATGGCCAATCGCGTTAAGCGATTTTCGCGCCTCGTTATCCTTTGTTTCCATCCGGTGGACGGTCGACTGCATCTCGTCGACGACGGCACGGCGATGCTCCTTCGTCTTTCGTGACGTCGAAGGATCGATCTTATATCGCGCGTCGCTCGCGTTTCTCTCTCTCTCTCTCTCTCTCTCTTCCATCGTCTACGCGAAGAATCGTCGACTTTCACATTCCTCAATGCCAGGGGAAATTACCGAGGGGTAAACTGCGTCCCGGTGAGAGCGACTTCTCCGTACGAGACTTTCCGATAGCGACGACGAGATAGCGAGCGAGAACGATTTTCAATTGAGATACCCCCAGGCAACTTTGTACTCGTCGAATCGCTCTCGTCTCTTTCTTTCTCTCTCCCCTGAGATATTACGAATTAATTAGATATCCCACAGAGAAGGAAAAATCTTTGAAATAAGGTCGAAAAGTATTTACACATTTATACGTATAGAACAATTACATTTCGTAAAATGTAATAGTACCAGAGATACTCTACAGATTTGTACTCAATAATTCTGAAAAATTCAACATCACTTGAGAGAGCGTCGCGCCGTCTCTAAAAAAAAGTACAAAAAGTTCCTTAGACCTACAATTTTTTTCTTGAAATCTACATAATTTAATTTGCTGTTAAAATCTTATTCAAAGTTGTTATTCCCCGATATCAAATACTACATAATTATTCTATCGTTACAATTTATTTTATTGGGATTTTAACTATGGCCGCCTCAATAAGGATATTCCACGTCAATGTTCACATTACACTTTCAAATATGAATGTGTAGTGTGAACATTGACGTGGAATATCCTTATTGAGGCGGCCATATTGGACACGAGTTAAAATCCCAATTACAAATAAAGGAAATGTAATAAAAATATGATGATCCGTAGTTAAAAGTCAGACAAATGTCACTATCGTGACGCGATTAGTTATTAAAATTTTGTATAATTCTGGCATGAATCGCGCGGAGTGTGGATAAGGGTAGCAGTGAGACGACGGCGATGCGACGTCGCTTCGACATCATTGTCGCTGCCACCGTCGTCGTCGTCGTTGTTGCTGTTTTCATCTACCAGCTTCCGTCGACACGGAGGAGGCCTGAATTAAGCTCCATTTTCATAGAACGCGCGCATCGCGATTGAATTGCCGCCCGCTTGGCTTTGCGCGCCAAGTGCTTTCGTAAATTAAGCGACATTGTACCTTAACGAATGGGATTCATGTGAATACGGCCTATGTCCTCCTGCCGAACGGCCCGGAAAATTTGCCCACCAAGACGCAAGAATGGAAGAAAAGTGGTAGCAGCGACCCGGTCGCACCCCCGGATGCGAAGGGACTCCAAGTCAATTTCAGGGTTCGTTTACAGCCCTTTCGGGAATAATAACAGCCTCGACATGCGGAACCCACCTCCACACAATTACCCTAAAATTAACACTTTCAACTCATCTTTTAATGATGATACTCAGCTCTGAATTTACTTGCCCGCGGAAAAAATAGAGCACATCTCTCTATGTTTCATTTCAAATTTAAAAATTATCTTATGTGCAAATATGAGTCTATTTAAATCTATTTAATTATAAAAACTTTGTGTTAGATGTGTTGTTTGTATTCTTCCTTCATTAAAGCTTATCAATTTATATAACTTGAGAAAGAAAATATATTGCTGCTTACAAAGTAGATGCTAAACGCTACAAGGGAACTATCTACATTTCTAACACAATTACCCCAAAATTAACACTTTCAACTCATCTTTTAATGATGATACTCAGCTCTGAAATATAATACTAAAGCTCAATTTTATACAGATCGTATACTTGTTCATTATGCGGTTTTTGCAAATTTGTGTTCATCCGACGTTGTGTTCCGTCGACGCGAATTCACATCACTGGCAATTCATTATCGTTTTTCATAAAGAAGCAGAGGCATATACGGTGGTGAATTCATCGAGAAAGCGAGAAAATTAATACAAAAGACACGCAAAGAGGGCACAAAAGTGAGGGTTCGCACCGGGGACGGCCGGAGGAGCGAATATTCCTCCTCCGAAGGCAAGGCGTTATTGCTCCGGTGGTGAGTTTATGGCGGTTAATGGTGGTGGTGGTTTACGGCAGTGGCCACGGCGGTACCGCCGGTCTCGTACCAAGCAATATCTGGTCAGTCACGTAGACTGACCTCAGCACCGGAGCAATAACGACGCCCGTCTGGACGTTTCTCCGTCGCCGTCATCGAGTACGTGGAGGATGGCGAGCGGAGAAGGTGATGCTGGACATCACATGGAGAACAGCGTTCTTTCTTCGGACTTTCCTTCGGATGGCATTAGGCACGTTACCTCAATATAACGCGACTTCAAACGAACGAACGTGTGGCTATCTCGATGAGCAACATGAGTTTTACGAGAACGTAAATGTACCTGAATGGATTATTTACCAAAGCGAATAATAAAATGTCGCAACAGATGATACAGGAGAGAGTTGTCAAATGCGTAACACTTAAGTCATTTTTTTATATTTCGCATTTAGTGCTGTTTTGGATGCAAATTAAAGTTCGAAATTGTAGCTTGATGTTTCAGGTGATGTATTTTTATATATTAAACCTTTCAATAATAACAAATTTATTTTGTTATAAACTCTTCTGTAAAATTCTGCGAAAGCCGTGATTTAGAAAACCGTTTGGCTAAAGCGTATCTTGTCCCTTCAATCGTATCACTTTTGAAAATATCGAATTTATAAATTAATTAAAAAGTAAGGACACCGAAATAAAATTGATTTAAATTTAAACTTGTAATTGACGTTTTTATTTATAAGTCTCGCTATTATCATTTATTAATCATACATTAGTATCATTTATATTGTAGTAAAATTCGTAGTAATACGAGTTAGAAAACTTGATGGAATTTATAAAAATATTTATTTTTTTACAATAATTGTAAATATACAATAAAACTTGATGGAATAGAAAACTTGATGGAATTTATAAAAACATTTATTTTTTACAATAATTGTAAAATATTCTACAATAAATCTTCTTTTATGGAAATATAACAATTCAAAATAAAATTATATAATTGTGTTATTATTAGCTGTAAATTGATAAAAATTTTACATGAAATGTGTCTGATTTTCAAAAATGTAGCATACACGAAACAAAATAAAATTTGTTAAACTTTTGTCTATTATTTCTTATTTATTACTAAATGTTGCTTATATTAAGTAAAAATATAAAATATTGCAGAAGTACGCTTTAGAATACCAGTACGCATTCAGCAACTTTCCTCTATTTCGCTAATTATTAAATTTATCTCGCCATAATGTCGCGCAGAAATTTAGTATTTTGAAAAGAAAGCAGTAAAAATTGTAAAATTAATATCTTTTAATGTCAAATCTATGAAACTTTCTCTTACTCTTTCTTTAACGAAAGATTTCAATGAAATATTAAAATCATTCTTTTCTATCATCTTTTCAAAATTCTACCAAACTCTCTTGCGTTGTTTGAATAAATTAATAATAATTGTTAATATTTTAGTAACGCATTGTTCTTTTGATATTATCAAGACACGACACCATTTCGCGTACATTTTTCGTAAAGTATACCTCCTTTCATAGTAAGATATGTAATATCATTTTAGAATGACGCTACATTTTCAGGTATATTCTTTTCAAGAAAATCGAATAATAGTATCCTCCAAATAATATTGCGGATCAATATATATAATAATTGAGACTCGTGTCTATATATGTAAAATATTATATTACATGTATAATTTCTTAAAAATGTTACAAGCGTGTTATTTATTCCAGGTTTCTTATAAGGAACTTTGTCAGTTTGTGTGATTATTACGTACAGGTGAACGTGGAAGTTCATAAAGTTTTAAAACATCATAACAAAAGAACTTTTTTGTAGAATAGATAGAACGATAGGAATATATGTTATGTGACACTCACCGTACATCTTCCCTTCGTCGGAAAGGATGATTTTGCGTCGACCGCATGGCGGATATATGGTAAGAGCTTCCTGAAAGCTCTGTTCGATATCCGGCGACCACACACCCTCCGCATCCGCTGCCGACAGGTCCTTCTCGTCCTGGAAAATACGATCACCTAATCTAGTATAGCCGAAGAAGGGCGGATTGCAATTATCTTACATCAGTATTATAGCTATGCGACCTCAATCTTAATATGTCTTTCGTTTGCAAAAATTATAGCATTCTCAATAATATCATATATTGATATAAATATAACAAAAGAATAATATTCCTGACATGGCCTAATTTTTAAATTAAAATTGAAATTTTATATTCCTACTTACGTAAATAATCATGGAATAGCAAACAATCTATATTAAAGTGGAATAGACGAATCTAACGAGGTCTAACTTTACAAATCTTTTGTGGACAAAATAGAAAGAGATAAAGAAATCGTAGTTATTCAATTATAAAGATTATATTTTTCTCTATATGACATTTAAATTTTATTAAAAAATGATATAAATTCGCGATGCTATTCAAGTTTCCCTAAATGTTTTTTCAAATGGCATTAGAGTGATAATTGCTGCTCTTACAAAACTTATCAAAAAACAAAATGGCAAAAAGCTTTTTGAAGTTAAAACATGATTCTAGTGCTTGACATAGCAGTTTTTCGAAATATTGCATTTGAACAAAGTCAATATAAGTTTTTTTACTATAAATTTCGCTTGTTTTTCAGTTGCAATAAAAAAATTGAACATTATAAAAAATCTTTTATTAAGCAATTTTGGCGTCTAAAAAAGTATGTAAAATTGCAAGTTGATTGATCAAGCCGTCTTCAACACAGTAGTCACGTGCTTTGAAAGTATGATTTGAATAGCGACACCATTTTATATAATTTTTTAATAAAATTTAAATTTTAAATAAAGAAAAGTATCATCTTTATAATGGAATAAGCACGACATCTTCATCTCTTTCAATTTTTTTCACGAAAAATTCCTAAAGCCTCGTATAGGTGTACCTGACCCCTTAAATCAAGTTTTATGTATTTTTTAAATAGTCTTATATTAGTGATATAATTAACAAATCATATTTTGAAAACAAAAAAACTTTATGAGACAGTGCACACAATAAAAATTGTCTCGAACGAATAAAGAATAATATAAAAAATAATTTTAACAAGATTGAGCGTTTATACACGTAAAATATAAACATCTTTATTACGTGCATACAACATATTATGTAAACTATATAAACTGTACAACTATACAAACAGTATACTATATATAAACTATGTTTAGTAAACTATATTTTAAATATAGTTTACTAAACATAGTTTATATATATTATTTTAAATATGTCATCTATGTAAAGAATAATATGGATTATACATTATAAAAAAAATCAGGATGAAAAGAACTAAGAGTTGCACAAATTTAATTACACGAACTAAAATCAAGTCAAAATAAAGAAACATTAAATCAAATAAATAACTTGATATAGTAAATTGTACTACAAATTGGATTTAATGGTAACAGACAAAACTGAAAAATGTAGTTAGAGTAATAAAAATATAGACATGCAACGTAATTCCTGCTAAGAACCTGAAAGACACTCTGAGGACTTGATCGTTGGACTCTAGCTGTCAAGTTCCTAACGGAAAATTGCGTTACATTTCTGATAAGGTCCCTATCAGGATTCCTTCTCAGAACACGACTTAGGGATAACCTGCTACGGGTCTTATTACACCCTGATTTAATTTCTGCTCGGGTATATTTAGATCATTTAACTATCATAAAGTTCATTTAACTATGTAATCTGCCTCATCACATCGGAACTTCGCGCGACGTTCCTTAGATAGCATTGGATCATAAGCCAAAAGATTTGGCCAATGGCTAGATATAAGACAGACTCTTGTCTAACGTCTATTATGCAAAGTAAACAATTCGGATCCCAATGCTGTAAGATGACACATTAAGTAATATAGGAAGGTTAAAAAAACCTTTATTATTATTCTCTTTGCTAATTTATTCAGTTACGTGACTCGAGGCCAATGAGTTGAGTTAACCATTGCTACCAACAACTTATTGACTGCCTATTATTTCGTAGAAAAGTTCAAGCAATATTGAAACGGTTCTATTCTATTGCAAATTTATTTTTTATCGTCCTCATAAAATTATTCACTTAACTATATAATTACATTCGTTCACTACTAACAATAATTTAGTCAATTCTATAAATGTGTTATACAATTAAATTTAAAATTTATTTAAGATAAACAAAATATTAAAAAGAAATGCTAAAATTTTCTTGAAATATTCAGATAATTAGTTCGATATATTTCGAGTTGATTCAATTTATCTTTTTTATAGTGTAAAAGATTCAGATTTCATCAGTAATAGTGAAAATTACATTTCTTATTTTATTTTGAATATTACAAATTTTTGTTTTACCAATATTCAGATACATTAACAGTCTTATAACTTAATTACTTTTTTCTGTATTGTATTATTCAATTTATAATTTACATTGCTCGCATTGTTTACATGAAAAAGATTCGTGTAAACGTAACATAAACAATGTAGACGTAATCTTTACCGCTAAATAACTCTGAATTTTAATATTCGATCAATTCTTATTCAATTCGATAAATACAAATTTCGAAAAACTTATATTGACACATATTCCAACTATCGGTTTCAATTCGAATTTCTTTATGAACTATTGAAAATGTTCTCAATTCCGAGGCAATTCAATCATGATTCACGCGCAAACATTTATCACGTTCGTCACGATTACGTTTCGTCGCGTATCGAAGGGTATCCTCGCCGCGATGCATTTCGACGACCTGGGCACGTTCGACACGAGAAAAGTTCATTTATCTTCGATTCCGTCGCTGACCGTCCGCGCACGCGATTTATCTGCCGCGTCGATCGTGAACGTGGCCGGACCTCGGAGATCTTCCTCCCTCTGAAACAAAGGATCCTCAGCAGCCCAGCAGCCGCGAAGCCATGCCTGGAACGTGGCCGAGTGAGTGGACTTTATCCTGTCTTTTACTTTCTCGCCGAATCGAGAGTGTGCCTCGTGATTTCGCCTCTTCGTCCGTTTTTCTTTCGCGCGTCCATCGCATCGAGATTCGCACGGTGTGCAAGAGAGGGTATCTTCTAGTTCGAAGGGCGGCGAGACGTCGCGCGAATACGCGATACGCGGAGACACTCGGACAGTAGTCCGAGTAGTACTACTTCGTTGGGACTGGAATTTCACGAATCGAAAACCTCCGTGCCGCACGAAGAGAAACGTGTGATTCCCCGTGTTTCTCCGTGCTGAGAAACGCGCGGACGATTATCCTGGGCGTTTAGATACCGAGAAGTGCGGAAAGGGTGCGAGGAAACAGGCTTGTCTCTTCCGAGAACCCCAGTCACGTTCGCCACGTTCGATATAATATAGTCGAGCACGCGATCCAGAACGGGAGACTCTCCAGATGGTACGAAAAAGCCTACGATTTGATCTCGTCCACGTCGATCGAGACCTAAGAGTAGATCAACCGCTATTGTACATCGTTCGTATGCGTGACTGAATGAGAATGGTTTCCGTGAATATAAAATGAAAAGGAAACTACGCGCTTATTTCACTCTCAGTAAACGAATAGAAATAATAAAGAACATTAAACGATAAAAAATGAATAAAATGTTTACATGTCTTCATCGCATTGGAGAAATTACGTACAAGAGAAGGCCGCAAGAAGCAAGCCCGAGAATTAAATTGCATGACCCACGTACAGCTTTGAAGTGGTTCCGTACGTTCTGACCTAAATAAATCCAATTTGCATGTGCCAAAGTTAACGAATTAACGTTTAAATAATCTCGTGCATTTTCATCACTTTAGTATTCACGTTGTTGTTTTAATGCAGTAGAATATATTTCAAATGCAAATAAGTTTTCATATAAAACAACCGCAAAAGTGATTTAATCTTCAACCGTAAAATTCATAGCGATCTATTGAAATTTCAACGTCGTATAATTCATTCGCTTGGAAAGCTACTTTCTTTCGACATCGTGTAACTTCGTTATTCGGTATAAGCTGCAATCAATATTAACCGTAAGTTTGGTAACTTTATTAACTTATGTCGAAGATTATAAAATATTGCTGTAATAAATTATCATTAAATTTCAATTTGGCTTCACAAAGTGTCCTATAAACCCTACATAATGATTTTATAAGATTTATACCCTTTATTAAATGTTTTAAATTAACTTCTTCCCTATCAAATTTAAGAGCGTGATACGAAGATGCAGAGCACGATTATACTCGCTTATATTAGTGCAAAATGAAACTGAAGATCTCGGAATGAAAACTGCGCGCTTATTTCACTCTCAGTAAACGAATAGAAATAATAAAGAACATTAAATGATAAGAAAAGGAACAATAGCTGTTCGCAATATGTTAACCCTTTCATCCTCGACTTTTTAGGCACAACTGTTTTTTTATTAACAACTTAATTCACGTTTTATTAGTAATTTAATTCACATATTACTAAAGATTTTTAGGATCGTTGATAATAAATCTGTAATTGAAATTTCAAAATTCGAAATGACGAATTTAATATGGCTAATCAAAATTAAATAAAATTTAACATTTTGGTCCGCTGTATTGTATCCGCCATTTTGAAATTAAATGGCAATTATTTCATATAACTGTTACGTTCAAAATAAGCCCAAAAAGAACTCGCTATTTTAATTTGTGTGGATAATATACGTATTTTTCACTTTTACATCATATTATGAATATTTGATAAGCTTTGCAGATCAAGACATGAAACTTACAAGGATGCTGATTTTTTGTGAAGAGTCCTATCTTTCAAATGACACAAAGAAGTTGATATCTTTATTTTTGTGAAAGAATGAATTTCCGAAGGCCTGGGACATATGTATACCTATGTCCCACCAGGCATCAAAAAGTTAAAAAATCTATTAAAAGTTAATAAAATAATTTTTAAAGATTGTACATACATTATATCGATTATAAAGTTGAATTATATAACGTAAATTGATGACTTGTTCTTTTTTATAGATTTTGCATACGTATTATTACATGGCAAAAGAACTTATAAAAAATTGACGAAAAGTATTAATTAATGTTTATCGACTTCCGCAAGTATTCAAGTAACAACTACATCTATTATATATTTTACATTGAGGAATTTTACTTGGCCTCCTTTAAGTCTTCATGTGAAAAATGAAATAATAAATGTCGTTTCTACACAGAGAAAAGCGCATGATATTTTTGACCATAATTGCGTGGGAAAATAATTATAGTTAACAGCTTCATTTTTACAATTACTACTACTATAATGTTAATAGTAATTGCTGATAATTCTACCAATTCTGAAAAAATTTACTATAAATTGTAAATATTAATATAGTAAAATATCAAGATATACACGATAAAATTAAAATAAACACTTTTTTGTAGTAAATGCAATTACAATTATAATAAATGTAATTATTTTTGTAACATTCACTTACTATTTACGTAGTAATAGTTAATAACTATAATTTATATGATTAAAACAACTATAAACTATATGTAATCATCATCGAAAATGACTATGAATTATAATTAATTTACAATAATTACAATTATTTTTTTCTCTTAGGGCACTGCACAAGTCCAAGAGCTGTATTCTTCCGTAATGTAAGTAAACGCAAGCTGGAAAAGCTCGTCCCTTCAAACTCGGGTCGGCGAGTTAATTGAAATAAAAAGGGTACCGAGACTACGCTCGCAGTCGTCCTTAATTGGCGACGGCACGGTTGACTTACATCGCTAATTTCGCCAACGTCGAGGTTCTTCGTATCCGAGCCGGAGCCGTTGGCGTCGGGCGGCGGCCCGGAACTCGCGGGGGTCCACGGCGCGGAAATGGTGTCGGCTGCAGCCACCGCACTGCCTGCAACAAAACGAGGGACGAACCCGGTTTTATTAACTTCTCTCGGAAAAATCCCAGTTTCAAGCTGCGCTCGCAGTCCAGCTTCGCAAACTGAGTTTATGAGAATGACCTGGATTCATTTTGCGAGACAGAAAGTTATTACTATCTCGTAAAATGAATCTATAACCATAAATATAAGCTTCTCGTAAAAGTATGAACATAAATAAGCTTTTCGTACAAGTTGAAATAGTATCCAGACATTCTAAACGTGTTAAAAGATTAGTATAAAGTTAGAGATTATAATAGAGAGAACAGAAAATGATATATAGTAGAAAAATGAAAAAAAGCAATATTCGGGTTATTTTATAAAAACTTATTAGAGAAAGATATATTGCATACAATGATAATCTTAATATTAAACAATTCCAACATTCATAATAAATTCAGTGATGAAAAGTAACGAATACTGCTGTTATTGTTATTTTTTTATAACATTTTGGTAACGTTACCCTTGATAATAATATTAATTATAATAAAGAAATTTCGCGAAATTTTTCCACTCCTAACAAATATTACCCGCAGCTCCTAAAACATTACAGCATACTCTTTTAGAGTGTGCACAATTCTGCATGCACATTCCCAATTTTACATTATTGTTTATAATAACATTCGCTGCAACATAACGAATTAATTCCGCTTGTTATCATGCGGCAAGCTCGTTTTTGACAGTGGAATATTATTCTATCGAATTAGATTAGCGTAAACCGGACGGAGGGCAGAAGAAAGGAGGGGGGGCACGCGCACGTTACGCGCGGGGAAAAATCAGCACGTGAAAAATCGCGACTGTAAAGAGGTAAAAGGAGAGGAGGAGGCAGAGAGACGGCACTCCGTCGTCGCTCTACGCTCGTCGGAGCAACAAGTGTTCGCTGATATCGCGTATCAGTGCCACAGCGGCGGGTGGGGGTAGCTCGTAGGCGGTACACTCCGCCTACCGGGGGTGGAGTGTGTATGTTAAGCCCCCGGAAAAGATCCCTATTCCCCGGCTGGGTTCGTACCCACCGGTGGCGGTGCAAATCCCGATCCGTAGCAACAACCACCCCCGAGCCAAAAGCGGAGCGTGCCCCCCCAGTCAGGTCCCTTTCTCACCCTACGTCCCTCATCCCCCGTGGCATTCATCGCGATGACGAAATTCATCGGAGAATCATTCGTGGGGGCCTGCGCGCATGTACCGGCCATTCCACGGCTTACGGAGAATCAAGAGACGAGACGTATAATTGTTAATTATACACAGATATTCGTGTTACGCGTTCCACTTTATGCATTTGGGGGAAAGGCCAAGGGAGGGAAAACTGGGGATTGTTGGGTTTAGTGGGCCATCCGGATGAGCTGAGATATCCCTGATTGCTGAGCAGCTTTTTGCTAGGAGCAAGTCGGCAACGGATAATCTTGAGAAAAATTATGGCGTTGAAATTTTATTTTATTATGCAGAACTCTATTTAATCGAAAATTTTCTTTATTATGTAGTATTTCGTGAAATATATACATTTTACTTTTTTCTTTATAAAATTTGTTTTTAATCATTTTCAAAAATGAACGTTACACATAATAATCAATATTTTTAAAAAATAAAAAATTGCTTTTAGACGATATAATTGAGATTAAAGAAACAAGAGTGAAAACGATATTCTTATAAAAAGTTCTTTATTATTATACATAGAACATGTTTACTTGTCTAAGCACGTTTCATATTGCGATCTAAAATCTCAACTCATATTCTCCCTCTGGATTCACCTTTCTCATATTGAAAAAACAAAAATCACTCATAATACAGTTTATTTCTAAAATACGGAAATTCGTAAAATGATTATAATATTATAGTTAAAAATTCTTATAATGTTAAAATGTTTCAAAATGTATCATTGTTTTTCCTGGCTTGACCCGTAGATGAATCGGTACGTTTGCGACGCCCGATGTAAAGATAGGCAAGCTAACTGTCAGGAATATACGTTTCTCTTGAAAATGTACAGAAGCGAGCCGCAATCATCCGACGGGTCGTGGCTAACGGCGAACATGCTCATATGCAGCCGGAAAATGAGCGGTGGCTTAATAGAGACGCGAGATGCGGTCGCGTACTCGCGCACGTGCACGTACAGCTACACGTGTGCGTGTATATGCGTGTGAATATGTGCACCGGCACACGAGCTTGTGTTAGATCGAGCGCGCGACGCTAGAATGGCAGAAGACATAGATCATGGCGGATGACGTATGATTGCATTCGGCGCTCTTGCTAGCAACGAAGAAGAGGAGGGGGTTGGAGACGAGAGAATCGAGGTTACCCAGGGGATGGAAATGTTCGGATGAAGGATAGGGTATGACCATCAGGCCAACCATGATAGGGTGCAGGAACTTCGAGGGGGAGAACGCCTCTCTCGCCGGCGAAACCTCGGAATGTTCTGGCCACTACTACGATCGCGCGAGATCGCAAACGTATGCGTCCTTCTCCATTATCCGCGTCGCCGCTCGGTGCCAGATATTACGGTGCTAGATTTCCCGGCTCTCGTTGAGTAATGATCGAGTCGCGACAAATTTTCGGCCCGCAAAGGCGATGGCAGGGCAAACGATGGCAGGGACGCGCATCGGTTGAATAGGCCAGATTATTAGTAGATGCTTAGGTTTCCATCGGAAGCTTAGGTTGCAATACCGAAGACGAACTTTGATTAACCTTGCTACTAATTTCTTTGAACAGTCCATTCTTTTATTCGAAAATATTGCAAATTCATATATCACTTATGAATATCATAATAATTAGAATAAATAGAAATAGGTGCAGTTATGATACAAGCTGCTTATATTTTTATATTACTTTGTAAATATGATTACAGTATATTATTAATCTCTTCCTTTACAAAGATCTATTTTTTTAGCTTAAAAAGTCAGATAACTTCCATATAATTCTCTATCTTGAAATATCAATAAAAATATTAACGATACAGCAGAATAGAATTTGTTAAAGAAACGTTACGTATAAAATTTTCTGTTATTATTTTGTTGTATTAATTCAATTGTTCAATTGCTGAGTCTGGCTAAGATTCTATTCAAATGAGAATTATGGGTAATACAGAACACTCAATGTATAGAGATTGCAGCGTGAATGAAGAAATTTTCAAGTGACAAAGGTGGTGGACATTCGCGAGAATAAAATCGCCACTCCATCTTTCAACTCGTCTTTGTGAGTTTAATTTTGCACGAAATTGTGTATGCGAATCCCCAAGGCTCTTAAAAACTCTACATCGCATGATTCTTGTAAAATACGGGATTACCTGATGACTTTATCACATCAACGCAAAATAATCTCGATACTTTTAGAATAAATAGAATGAGATAAAAATATCGAAAATCTTAGGATACTTTCTTGAAATATTTAAAAGCATTATGAGAAAAACACGCAGAAGCAATATGCGATTTCAAACTTTATATCATCTGTGCATTTCAATAAAAGATAGTAAAAATCACGGAGCAAATCTCGCGGAGTTAATCAACGATCGTTCCAAACTTTGAATAGCCTTCTTCGCGTATTCGTCACCGGGGACATATCGGTAGCACGGGGAAAATGTTCTCGCTCATTTTATCCTCGAGCCACATACATATGCATGTGTATCAGTTGCGGGGAAGTCTACGGGATGAGGTAGTAAATGCCGTGTTCGCGGTGGTAGTAGTAGTAGCAGTGGCTAAGCTGTAAATTTGGCGTATAACCATTCGGGGGGTGGCTCTGGTCGAGTAGGCCAGGTCTGTCCTCTGTCTCTATCTATCTCTCTCTTCCCTGTCCCGCTTTTCGGAGCTAGTCGACGGAGGGGGTGGGCGGCACAGGCAGGGGATGAGACAGGCGACGGGGGTCGTAGAAGCATTCATAGCAGGAACCAGAGGGTGGCTTCGGTGGAATGCGTCCCGTTTAATATCGCGGAACATTATATATCGCCTCTCTTGTCCCTACGTTGCCCGTGTTGAACGCGCGGTATAACGCGTGCGAACACACCCTCACCGGCACATACACGTACACGCGATGACACCTAGCCGCTTATTCGCCACCGCGTGTCCGATAACGCACTCGCGAACTCTCGGAGACCTTTTCATAACGTCGACAAATCTGCCGCGAGCCGTTGACACAGTTATTTATCCCTAAAATCGCACGAAAGTGGAAAGATCCGATTCAGTTTGCCGGCAATTCCTCGGTACTTCTCTCAATCCTTTAATCCTCTCAAGCGCGTCTAAAAGGATGCACTGACTTAATATTGTAAGAAAATGTGAGAGATTAATATGTAATCTCAAAATGTCATAATCGACATTAAAATAATTCACAAGAAGCGATCAAATATACGTTAACTCTATCCTGTTTTAAAATTAATGAAGACTATTAAAGATCACTTGACTTTAATTAAAAACTTCTCGAAAATCTATTTGTCGAGATTTTCGCCGTAACCCTTTGAAGCGCCGAAGTATCGGACTGATTTTCTTGAAACTTAGTATCTAGGGGTTTTTTAGATGAAATTGCTGAATTTAAAGTTAGAATTTGAAAATTCAAAATGGTTGATCTAATATGGCGGGCTAAACAAACTTTGAATTTTCAATATTAAATTATAATTTTTTAATGTCTTACATTACATTTAGTACATTTAAAAATTGCCTTTTGAAGGCGAGATGACAAAAATTCAAATTTTTGACTTAAAATTCGAATTAAGCGCATTAAAAGTTTTTACAAACAAGAGATCTATCTCTCTCAAACAGTTCAAAGAACTCAAGGAAAGAAACTCCGAGATACAAACTGCCGCGTATATTTCAACTCGGTACTCAGCAGTAGCGAATATTGCCGAATGACACGATCACAAAATTACCGTGACATCGATCCATGGACGTTTACAAAATTACGTTATAACAGCGACGAAACTATAAGGACTTTTATACCGTCGTAACGAGATTTAGTGCGGAATTTCCGGGGAAAATTAATTATCATCTCGATGCCGGTCGCGAGTTACCGTGCCGTAAAATTTATTAAGAGACGACACGTCCCGTGCAGCCAGCGCGCCGTGCTCCCGCCTTTTATGCGAGCCATTAAGAATTCTAATCGGTTCTGGCACGAGCCACATCTCGATATTATCGAACGATTATACGCGACGCTGCCCCGGTAAAGTAAAAGGTTCGTGAGAGCCCGCGCTCGTCGATATAGTCGACTTTATAAATCGACCGCGACGAATCGGTCTTAATCGCCGCGCTCGTTGTACGGCTTAGATAAAATATTGTGTTAAACAGCGTAAAGGCACGAGCCATTGAGGCGACGATTACGCGCAAAATTATTACGCCACATTAATGTATTCATGATCTAAACAACACGGGGCGAAATGGTGGATACTAAAATGGTTAAGTAAAATGGATGCTTAAGTAGATTTATCAAAAGGTGCTTTGATTCAATTAAATTTCGCTCGGCGAAATTTCATTTGAAAATATTTGTTATGAAACGTGGTTTCTGGTTAAAGAATTAATCCAAAAGAATGAGATCTTTTATTGTGCATAATTTTAAGACAAACAATCACACATCTTTTATTTGAAATATTTTTTCATATGTACATTCGTTTTTCGAGAATTCAGCAAAAAATTTTATTGAGAGTAATATCTTTTTCAAAAAATTAAGTAACAGAGGTAAGAGTTATTCTCTTAATCTGAATCAGTGAAATCTTATAATTGTGATCATCCAATTGTGATTATTCACTGTCTTTCATTATGATTCCGACTTAGAGGGTAATTTATTGATAAAAGTCAATGTATTATTACTGAAAAGACAGTGCATATATCTCTGATTGATATAGTATACCACTGAAATCAGGCTATTCACTGTCTTTTCAATGTACACTGATTCCGATTTAGAGAGTAGATTTTTCATAGCCATAGTACGATGGTCAGAGAATCATTCTGACTAATTCTAGTCAAAATTTCACTGGTATCAAAAAAATTTTAACTTTCTTTTTGTGTCTATTGTACGGGGACAATATTGGAAATTCCGCTATTTTGAATTTGCCGTATCTCCAAAACTACCCTTATACTCAACTTGAAATTTTTTTTAGATCAACGTTCCATCATATAGCATCGTTTGACATACAATTCGATTTGAATTGCGAGGACCACAAAATAGCCGAAAAAAATGCGTCTTTTTGCCGTCACTTTTTTAAATTTCATTTTTAATGTCATATTCTCTTATATAAAAGATACAGGTATTCATAATTATAAGAATTTATTTTTCACGTACAATTTTAATTGAGAATTAAAACAAAAATTTACGATACAAGAGGGAAACTTTAGACGCGAGTGATATCTCCTATTTTGTACATTAGAGTTCGCTGATGGAAATTCAAAGTATGGATTTCATCGATAGATGAAAATAGCGAGTTCTCGCGTCAAGCCGTTCGATTTCTTTGTCGTCAGCCGAGCGATGAAAAACTCGCCCAGAGCAGCCACAGGTGCGCGTTTATTCGAGACGCGCACGATAGTGATTAATCTCCGCTTGGTTCAATGAAAAACAGCCGGCTCGATTCGCTCGTATCATGCTCTCGTAGGTACGTATTCACTCGTGCGAGAGCGCCGAGCACCGGAGTGCGGTGAATCATCTGCCTCCCCGTATTTGGAGCCGGAGCGATTGAAAAGAAAAGCAGAGTACGCGGCGCAACGATGCGCGGCGACGCGGGGGAAGAGGGAGGGAGGGGGGGAT
>QKQZ01031529.1:0-11470 GCA_003595255.1 Solenopsis fugax | reverse complement strand
GCTCGCCGGCGCTCGCGGGGGTCACGAGTCGCGAGGCAGCGTACGCGAGCACGACGCGAATTCTTTAATGTATTGGGTGTCTATTATTTTGCTGTATATATCGGAGATAGAAAGAATTTGCAGATAATTAATAAAATCTACGTGGTTGTTTTATTTTTTACTCCAACATTATTTAAATTGATGAAAACTATCAGGTAGCTTATGTCATTAACTGTTCGTACATATTTTACAATATATATTCGGATGGCGAAGAAAAGGAAAAAATTTTACGCGCCAGACGTAACAAATAAGTTTATAAGTATGAATTATATGGAAAACAAAATATAAATTTATAATTTTTTAATTCTGATTTTATTTCTCGTTTTCTCATCTACTTTGTAATGCAAAAATGACTATTTTTTTGTATAATATATATAAAAGCAATCGAAATACTTACAATTTCAAAATGAGAGCTGCATTTTATTTTGTTTGCTTGGGAAGCAACCATAGCCATAACAATCATAACGAAAATAGCAAAAAGAACGAATTTTATTTTGCCAAAACTTTCTGTAATTATTTTTTATACAAATTTACAATTCGATACATGCATATGGTATAATAGCATGATACAAATATTAGATTGTACATAAGTTTGTTCGGCTCTTCCACCTTTCCTTCAATGAAACATACATTAGAAATTTTTATTGTAAGATAAATCAGGGGAAGATGTCAGTTGACGGAAGAAATCACTTCGATTATAGTTTTTCCATAAATTAGAGATTAGCTAATCTGACCGTGCATAGGTAAGTGTACACTAAACTTTTAGGAAGCTATAACTATGAAGGGAAATTCCGATAAAGGAAAATACTAATGAGAATCGGTAAAAATGTGTAAGAATACAGAAAAATAAGTTGTGAAATACGCTTTTTATTATATTTATTAACATAATAGCTAAGCTCTGTAGTTCGATACTTACTTTAAAACCAAATAACTGTTACACAGTTTTGAGCCATGTTTCTTGACAGTCACATAACTAATATTTAATAACATATAGATAATATTTTATGAAATCTTGTGTGTGTATGTGTGTGTGTGTGTGTGTGTGTGTGTGTGTGTGTATGCGTATGCGTGTGCGTGTGCGTGTGTGTGTGTATGTGTGTAAGCTGCAGTCAAATCTCCTAACATTTGGGGAAAAAAAATAAGATGCTAGTTTATAAAAAAACATAAGTATTCGAACTTGACATCTTCATTAATAGTTTGAAAAATTAAAATTTTGGATACTTTATGTAATTCTAAATATTTTAAATTTGTGAAATGCTATTTAAACCCATAAAAATGTGAAAGTGTAAAAAATTGCTCCCCAAATTGCCCATTTACATTTTATTACTTATTATTGTGTTTTTATAATTGAAATTTGTTTGTCTATTATAGATAAGCAAGACAGGGTTTCTATTATATCATATTATTTAAATAGTAATTATGTAACATCTTCCTTCGTAAGAGGGAACACCTTATAGATATATGTTGGGGAAGATACCAGTTTCGCAGAATTTAATTAATTTTTTTTTCAAAAATCTGAAATGTCAAAATTTTAATTACTTTGTTTGTATAAATAAATAAAAGTCTCAAGAATATTATATTAATTTATTGCTTAATTCCATAATATGATAAACTTATTTTAGAAGAGAAGTTTAAGTGCGGCATCATCTCTCAACTTATATTACATTGAAAGAAAGGTAGAAGGACCGAACGAACTTATGTAACAACCCAATATAATAACAGTAGAAATTGGAAAAATAACCATAATAGCTTTACGTTTAATTTATCTTTTAAATGATGAAACTAATTAATATAAGAAATAGTTTAAAACTTTTATAATATGAATAGTATATTATGAAAATAGTTTATTAATTTGGACGTTCAATGTTTACTTTGTAAAATTAGATAAATGTAAGAACTTACCGTTTTTCTTGTACAGTGGACTGATTATGTAGTTCGTAGTCTTATGTGATCGCAACTAATTTTTACTTTGCAGGCTATTTATACCTTATTTGATGTTTATACCATGCACTTGGACAAATACCGTAAATGTATTGCTTACATTGTCTGCTATATGAAAAGGAATATTTGTTTGGCAGACTGTTACAAGATTATATTCTTATCTCTTAAACAATAATACAAATTAAAGACTAGATTTGAATTAATTCAATAAATATTAGATTGAGCTGAGTAGCCGCGACAGTTATAATACTGAAAAAGTTAGTATAAAGGTATGTTATTATTTATGGTATGTTTTAATACAGTCTTAATACAAGAAATTATCTAGTATATATTATTTTCGACAACAATAACTGTCGTGGCTATTTAGCTCATTCTAATACTTATCTCTTTAATTAGAGTTATTAATACTAATCATTTTCATATTTCGTTGCATTTCCGTCTTTTACAGATTATTTTTGTTGATAATATACAAAACATTTAATAATATTCGATAGATTCTGCAAAATTAAATCACAATAATATAATAATTAAATTTTAAAATGCAATTGTATAAACTGTCTTGTAAAGTTTAAAAAAAGACCGCTTTTTTCAAATCACTGGAAAAAATCCAGAAAAGTTCCGGTTTTATCTGAAAAATTGCTTTCTTGCAAAAAATTGCTATTTTACATATGTAAATGACATGCTATCTAATTTTATAGTATTATTAAAACAAGACACCTTGTAAAAGCGCTGAAATTAATATTAAACTAATTTATATATATTTTTTTTTCATATTGCAAATATTACACCATTTGAGGTTTAATAATTATTAATTATTAAACAAATTGTTATAAGAAAACGAATGTAATCCTAACAACTAGTTTAAAGACTAATTTAATATTTATATTAATTATTTTGTGAAGAATTTTGAATATTAGCAATTATCAAGAGGAATACGTTTTATTTTATTTAAAAATACATTAATTCTGTTTTTATTTATTTTTGTGGTTTACTTTTTGTGTCTCTCGTACTTACTTTATCATAAACAAAAAGAAAAAGTTTTAACGACAGAAACTTAAGATAGACTAACAATAGTTTAATTTTATACGGACCATTTTCTAGTTATTTCTCATTGACACAGATTTAACTCTAGTTTGCTATAACTTGATCCGATGAACTCCTGAAGTGTAATCTTGTTTACTTTTTTCTGTATATTGTTGTAAATGTTTAATTATTTTAAATCATTCTCTCGACCTACTATTATCTTATGAGCATGGTATTTAGACTATATATTTTTAATTTTTACAATGTAAGCTTTAAAATATTAATTGAAATGAAAGTGACGAGATAAAAAAATCGAGCTGTCTTACAGATCGGAGTATGAGTTTGAACTACGGACTCGAAAATAAGTGTGGCGAGCTAGAGTTAAGAAATCATATCGTAAAACAGATAACTTTTATACTGATGAGGTACCACCATAATACAACACTTTTTGAATGTTTCCAATAAATTATTCTACCCCTTGAGAAAAAAACCAAAAAAATTCGTCGAAAAATTGAAAAAACGAGTTTTTTCGAATCTTTATAACTATACTGTTTTGTCATATTATAATTCCATTTTATTATTAAACAACTACATACAAATTGTATCAACTAAAAAATTTTTTAATAAATCGTAGACAGGACTATAACCAAAATATAGACATCAACCATTATAATCTCGAAAGTTTTTTGTTAAAAAGATAAGTTATTTTTCAAGTACAATAATTTTTAATAAATTTTTAGAATACCATTTTGTAATGTTGTTACGATCAATAACGAGAGACGTGTACATACACGTGTCCTCGAATTCTCTTAGACACTTGCACTGGCGTCTCGTTCGCGCATGTAAAATAAAAGAAAACGGGGCCAGCGAAGTAAATTTTTCACATGTGTGGAGTAACCAACAGGCGAAGGAGGGAAGGAATGGATCTGGTTAGAGCTAAATTTAAATTTGATGTATATATTTAATAAAATAAATAAATAAATAAAGTACACGTGCTTCGTATTGTCTTGTTTTCAGTTTTTATATTGCCTTTTATGTATATTTATATTGAACGTACACATACGAAAAAAATTTACATTAATATTAATGTTAAAATCTGTATTATGTTTTAATTTTTTAATATGTATATCGTATTTATTTTTAAAAAAAGTAAATTACTATACTGAATTTTCAGAATTAATAATCTTTAATTACACTAAAATTAATTATAATGTTGTATAAAAATTACATTTGAAACATTTTAGATAGTTTAGAATGTTTGTGTTTATATGTGTTCGAAAGCTGATACAGTACATGTATTGTAATACAGATAAATGCAAAATTGACATTTATCGACATATTATTGACCTTGGAGGCTATTTATACTACGTACTTGTGAAAAAATACCGAAAATGTATTGGATACATTGCCTACTATATAAAAATAAACATTTGTTTGGCAAACTGCTACAAGGTTATATTCTTATCTCTTTAATTAGAGTTACTAATTCTAAACATTTTTATATTGCATTGCATTTCCGTCTTTTACAGAGTATTTTGTATTTTGTTGATAATATACATAAAATATTTTATAGTATTCAATAGATTCTGCAAAATTAAATTACAAAAATATAATAATTAAATTTAAAAACACAATTGTTATATTTATATTGTTATATAACTATATTTATATTTATATACATTTTAATTAATAAAATATCATTTTTTAAGATATAATTACGAGGTATGACAGAAAAGTAATGAGACTGGCATCACTGAGAGCGATTTGGCAACACTGCGGACTTCCTCTTCGCTACGCTTCAAGGTCAGTCCGTCCTTGACGCGCAGAAAAAGTTTCAACTTCGTCCGGTAACTACGCGACCGTATCGAGCGTGATAAGTAAAGTTGTTTTTGTAGTGCGTTACAAAAAAATGGAGCAGCAAAATTTGGAGCAACGGTGTGCCATCAAATTTTGTGTTAAGCTTGGTGAATTCGCGAGTTTGACTTTTCGTAAGTAATGTATTGTAACTTTTTACAATAATCTCTTTGTAACTTTTAAACATCATGCAATTTTTACTATAAAGTTATAAAGTCGCAAAAACAGTTATAACATGAGTAATGCAAACAGCTCATGACTCTCTTCCGTATATAATATATCAAATTCATACACACATTAAATTCAATTACATTATTTGAAAGCTATATTCAAACCCTTCAAGATAGATTAAAGTTAAAAAAATAATATCTAATATATTTCTCAAAATTACGTAAATCTTCAAAACTAAAATTTAGCTTTTATAAAAACGCAGTGAACACTAATGACTAGTAATCATTCTACGATGTCTAATAGACTGTAATGAAGTAATTTTAACAATGCTCTTAAAATTTAACACAATTATATTATGATCTCACATCTATTTCACGACCCCCTTCTCTCTTCTAAGTAATCAAAAAAATTTGATAATACTTGATAAATATTTAGAAAATTAAAATTATTTCTAGTTATATTAAATAAATATTTAATTGTCATTATTTCACTCAACATTTGATAACTATTACCAAACTTTTTCAGTACCAGACACACTGATCAACACGATCGAACACGCGATCTTTCATTATGGCAGATATATCTTCTCTGCTTTGACAACAGTCTCAAGAACGTCGGTCGCAAGAAAATACATTAAACGTGTTTGCCTCTTCGTAACATCCTTTTTACAGCTTTTACGGATACCGCCGTTCACGGGCGTTGTCGCGATCGATCACCATTTCAGGATCAGGACAATGCCCGTTTCCCGGTGTATCGGTTTAACGAAGAAACTTCCGCCAAAAACGCCGGTTGCCAGAACCTCCATTGTTACAGGAACGCAATCGTACTTCCAGACCCGTGATTGCTTCCCGTCACGAACAGAGAGCGGGGCTTTCGCCCTCTACTTCAGATCAAATATTATATCTTCCATTCTTGGTGGTCTGTAATTGCAATGTCGCGACGCCTGTTACATTTAGCCGTACACGTGTAAGCATGGGGGTCCACTCACGCGTACGTAGGAAGATAATTTACGATCGCTCACATCCGATCTCGCGCTTTACCTCCTTCCCGTGCTCGAATTTCTTATCCGAACGTCGAATAAAGATGCGAGCGCGACCGCGTGCTTTTTACGATCCTGTGTCGCCCGCATTTTATTCACCTTTCCCCTCCTCCACTCTATTAGGTCGCAATATTGCACGAGATGTGCGTAAATTCACCGTCTCGCGCGCCCGGTGAATTTTTTGGTATATAAAAAAAAAGAAGATATATTCGTTTGAAAAATAAAATTATATGTAAAAATAAAAAAGTGTAGAGTAATAAATGAGTGTATAAAGTATAATGCTGTATAAATATACATGCGTTATACTATTAAAACTTATAATTTATCAGCCAAGAATGTGATGCATTTCAATTTGTCACTTAGTTTGTTGATGGACCAAGTTTAATATTCCGCATAGTACATTTGCTCCATAAATATTCATGTCGGTAAATGTTGCTTTTATATTCTAAATTATTATCATAGATTAGTATTCATTCTCCACAGCGTGAGCTTTTGAGTTTATTCTTCGCAGTAAAATATTTTCGCGCATGATAGAAATATAAAAACTGTTGCAAAAAAGCGTCGCCCTTTTATTGTATATCGAAATCCTGCTTTACCATTCCAAACGAAATGGTGTTTGAACGTGACTATAATTTTCAGAGTCTCTCTACCGTGCGACGATCTCATACAGTTTCCGTATCTTCTTGAGAGAATACCAGCATTTCCGTTTCGACATTCTGTAGAAGTACGCTATTGATTCTTATTCATAACTAGCACAGTTACGTATTTCGCGCGTACGCAGATTCTCACTGTGCTAGATACAAGATATTTATCGACATATTCACGAGATTACTTCCACTAGCGAGCAAGTTTATTTATTTAAAAAAATATAATATAAAAGAAATTATAATTACAAAAAAATAGAAATAAAAAATGTAAATTGATTTACCTAAAATAATATTCTATCTTAAATATCTTAAATCATTGTGAATGGTATCTCTGTAAAAGTTAATAACTTATCTTGAAAATGTCTCTTTTAACCGATACTTTTCTGCTTTAATTGTAATTATCGTACTAACGGACATATATAGAAAGAAAGTCTTTATTAAAAACTTGTTATTAATCCGAAGCAACATGAATGTCAACGAATATTATACGTTCTATCTGTTAGGTGCCATTTAACACATAGATCCGATAGCTAACCAGAATCGATCGGTGTTGGCACAATTTAAGCGAACCGTTTGTTCCCTTTGTTTGTTTGAGTTGCCGACTGCGTTGGTCGTTGCGTTTGCAATATCTTGTACACACACTGTCGTCAATACCCCGAGGAAATCTCCATTGGTTTGTTTAAGGTTTAGCCTGGCTCACAACAGGATTTCACACTTTGCTTTATTCGACTACATCTGCGATATTCGAGTGGACAATAACCACCTTTTTTCTCTATTATACTGTCGTCCAGCGACGTATCCTCTCGATGTACTATTTGACAGACACACATTTATATTTCATACACAGCTTTTGTTTGTTATAATAAAATAAATCGATAAAGTATTTATTGTATTTTTACTGTTATTTATGTACGCTCGATTTATGCAAACGTTTCTTATAGAATATAGAATGGCAAAATAAATTTTATGAGAACGTAATTAAGAACGTTTTGGGTTTGCAATATAAGCTAAAAGTTACCAAAATTTAAAAATTAAAAGAATTAAAATTCGTAGGTTTATGTATTTTTCTTGCTAATCCACGACAAAAAAATTTTGGTTGCAATGCTCTAATTTTTGCTCTGAAACCAGCTGCAAAGAAGAGAACAATAAAAAATTGAGCTTATACTTGGCTTATGCAGTGAAAAAGATATTGTGATCCTTTAATAGTTTGCTACAGTTTTAAGGATAATTGTGGCTATATAATACGAGCTAAAAATTATCAAAATTTAAAAACAGAAAGTTTCTTAGGTTTATTCTTTTTTTTAATTAATAACAACAATTTTGACCGCAAATATCCGAATTTTGGCTTTGAAATTAGCTGCAAAGAAGAAAGCAACGAAAAATATATAGTTTATAATGATTTTGCTGTGAAAATAATTCTATTTTGCATCTTTAATATCTTTTGAATCATTCAGTACTTTTAATCAAAATTATTTAAACAAACATTTCTTTTATACTTAAACTATACTTTTACAAATTTTAAACTAATTTCTATCATTTTTTAAATCTATTTTAGCCACTTTATCAACGCGATTACACATTTTCCATAAAAGAGTTTCAGGTAAATTTATTGCAAACTAAAATCCTTACAACTTTTGCTTCAGTGAATCGACTCCAGATTTTTTTTATAAATCTCCAAACATATGTGAGAACAATCTATAATATTTTTGTTAAATTCCTAATATTTCAAATATAGGTAATAAATATTTTTAAGTAAATAATTTTTAAACGAGTAAGTGGATCCAAATAAATTTTTACGCAAATATCTATTAGAGTTTTATTAGTACACGTAAAAAATTTGATTTAATTCGTAATGCTACACGGAAAGAACAATTTCATTATAATAAAATTTAGCTAGATATAACAGAAAATAATTTAATGTTGAACTATCAAAATAATTATGTAAAACGTTCAAGGATAATAATATTGCTGCAAAAAGTTTTGACATTCTAGCAACCTGCCTAAATTTACAACCAATATAACTTTTACCTTATAACTAATATAAATTTTTTAATGGTTCAACATAATCATTTTCGGATCTGTATTTCAGCAAAATTGTTCTTTCCGTATACTTCCGCATCAAATATGCAAATAAGTACTACAAAATGCGATTTTACATAAGAATCAAAAGCAATAAAAAAAACAATTAAATAACTTTTAAACCAGCAAGAGAATTATGCTTAAATTTTACAGAGGAATTAATACCAGAAAAATCTATAAAAGTTTTAAATATTTGAAAATACTTTGAGATGTGTGTNTGTGTGTGTGTGTGTGTGTGTGTGTGTGTGTGTGTGTGTGTGTGTGTGTGTGTGTGTGTGTGTGTGTGTGTGTGTGTGAGTGACGCATACATCCTTAAATAGTATACGTATTAAAAAAAAATTATTACAATATGACGAAAATTAAACACATAAAATAAAATAAAAACAAAAGAACGTACATAGATACAATGACAAGAGACAAATGAATTATACACATATTCGTATAAATATTCGCGCAAGCAACGAATCGACATAATTCGATGTACGTATTCTCAATTACGCAATCCTTATCCTTTGTCGTGAATATCAGTGGAAATACCGCTTCCCTCGTCTGATCGTTTGTACTAGTGGTTCTCCTGGTGAATGCATCTCTCTATGCAGGCGGGCGCGCGTAGGATGCTCATATAAGCAATGAGCACTCAGTCTGCGTTGAAATTTGTTGCGGCCTTAATACGATCGTGCTCGTCGGCGTTCTCACGTTCCTGTATATAATACGGGGGCGAATTCGATGAGGCACCCGCGCCTCGTTCGTCATCGCGCGTGGAGTTGCTACTCACGGAGAAGGAATTCCGACGCGGCATTATCTCCGTGCGGGCGAGGACGCTGAAATTCGGTAGTTAAATACCCGAGTCTTTCCAGCCACTCTCCTTCCATCTTCGCGTTTCCCTCTGTTTCGTTAGGCGGCGCAAGACGTGTTTGGTCGCGGAACAGTGCGCTAATGTAAACGGTTTAATTCGCGTAACGAATATTATTCGTCTTAATTACGGAGACGCTTGCCGCGCTATTCTCTATCTTCCACTCCTCCTCTCTCTCTTTCACTCTCTTTCCCTGTTTGTTGTGTTCCCCGCTACTATCTCCGTACAGTCGTGTGCAATTTATATCCTTTTGTCGAAAATAACGTCACTCTTGTATCAAGGACGTAAATAAATCGCCGAACTTCACATATAGATATGAATTTGGACGAAGCAATCTTATATTTTACCATTGCCAAGGAAGCTGCATGCACTCTAAATTTTTAGGAGTAAAATTTATCACTCTTTGCCGGAGTGAATAGGAGTCACTCCATTTAGAGTGTCTTTTCACTCTTACGGAATGAATATGTTTACTCCTCTCCATAGAGTGAACAAACTCACTCTTACTAGGAGTGATTTAGATGCCTGATCAACATTCACTCCTATAAGAATGAAATTTCAGTCCGATAAGAGTTGTGTATGGAGTGATTCTTGGAGTGATTCTTTCTCTTGGAGTGAAATTTTACTCCTAAAAATTTAGAGTGTACACTCAATCATTTTACTTCTCCCTCTCTAAGCGCGTTTTAACAATTTGCGAAAATTTCATCTTATTCGCTGCGCTGTGCCCGGCTGGTTTTTGAATTCCGACACAGCGCCGAGAGATTATGTTGCGTTGCATGTACGCACGGCTTTCCGCACTACTCTCGAACAGCCCTCGACGCACGTGCACGCGCGCGTGTTAATCGCTCCCCTATATTCTTCCATCTTCCACTCCATGTCGATTAATTCTATCCAATGATGAGATCGGCTTAAAACAGGACGAGTAGGGAAATAATTTCCTGACTCTTTTCAGCAGGAAATATGCTTTTGTGGCGGCGCACGGAAAGCGAAAAAACAGGAAAAGCGGAGAATGCATAACAGAATTAATACAGAGATTCATTAAACCCTTGTGTATACTAATGGCAATAATAGCGATGTTTTCCAACGAATGAGGCAATTTACTTTTCGTTACTTTGATTGCGCGACAGCGTCCAGAAAATGAGAAAATAAAAATATCTTCTGTATTTAACGGTGATTGTGCACGCAATCAGAAGAAAATTTCTCATTCTACGTCCTTCTATGATTGTTATAATAATGAAACATGAGATGTTTCGAATAAAGGATTGACGAAATCCCACAATTGATTATTTGTCTGAGGTCTTCATGCTTCTGTAAGGCAGAAGTTAAAATCGCGAGATGTAGAGGAAAGGGGGGGGGGGTAAGATGACGAATTGTTGATTTTTCCAACTTAATAACAATTGACGAACCGGTGCTTAATTTATTAAAGACTTTAGATGATAATAAATAATCTGTGATAGTTTGATTCTGTCCATAAAAGTAGATAATATAATAAGAAATATGTTTTGGAAGCATCCATCCGTAATTTTTTAGTATTTGTTCATAAGGAATGATATAATTATAACAAATATTTTTATTTTCTCTAGAAAATCACAATATTGTATAGCTAAAAACATACCCAAGGAGCACAAAGTTATAAGAAAGTTTTTATAACTCCATGAAACGTTTGTACATGTTACATACTGGAAAATTATACGACTTAAAAGTTAATGTCGATTATACAACTATTTATAGTATTTATAACATCTATATGATTACGTAAAATTAGTATGTATATATATACGAGGGTGGTCCGATAAGTACTTAGCCTCACCGCCCGATGGCGCCACT
>QKQZ01031519.1:0-14777 GCA_003595255.1 Solenopsis fugax | reverse complement strand
TATATAATTAATATCGTACATATGTTGCATAAATCATAGTTATGTTTAATGAATCTGATATAATTTTTAAAATTTTATACTAGGATAAAGTTATAATGAAAATACGTACTATTAGTGAGTAGGTGTGCAAGTAAAACATTGTTATTCAGATTTAGGGTTGGATCGCTCACTGCAGATACTAGTGGCGGTGGATGTATCCTAGGCGCCGTTAAAGAGGAGCTGCTTCGTGATCTATTTCTGCTTTTTATTTGATACTAAAGAAATATAATACAATTAATAATTAAATTAATAAATTAGTAATTGATAATTGAAAATATTTCGACCGATATACTTGAATGTTAACTATTCAGAAAAATGGAAATTTAATATATATTTTCTTTAGATGATTGTCGGTCTATCTTGTATATCAACACGAGTGAGATACTGACCTTAGGTACGGCAAAGATCTCGTCTTTTTCTGTGTTAGACGTCGTTGGTTGAGGTAACAGCTTGGTATGCAAAGTGGACGCGGTAAGGTCCAAACCAGATGGCCTACACTGCAGCAAAATCTGTGACTGTGAAGATTGCTCCGTCGAAGAAACCGACATCACTTGTTGCGTGGGATGCGTCTGAAAATTAAATACGTACGTTAACTTCGTATACTTTGTCATGACGTTCAACAAGTATTATTGTTAGTTTAGTTACCTTGAAGCTATTGGCGCTAAATTTACACGGTTGAGCATTAAGGTTCTGTACGAGGTTCGGAAACTTATAGCACTGCTGCTGCGGCTGAACGATCTTGTAAGGTTTGCTGGACATCGGCGAGGCGGTCGGCAAGGGTCTTATTGCTTGATGCTGGGTCTGCAATTGCGAATTGATGGCTTGCCCGGGGTAATTATGCTGTACCGTCACTAGATTTTGTACGGCAGTGATCGCCGGTATCTGATTAACTGCCGACTGATCATTCAGCGTCGTGATCTGCACGGATTGCGGCTGGTTTTGCAGCGGTGTTAATCGCACCGCCTGAATCTCCATCGCGTAAGACTGTGGCTGCTGCGTTTGAAAGCCTGTATTTTGTTGCTGCACAGTTGACTGATACATATTCTGCTGACGTTGCTGCTGCTGCTGTTGTTGTTGCTGCTGGGATTGCTGTATCACGTGACTATTTCTCGACGATGTCGCTCTGCTGCCTCTAGTCTTTTCTCGTATGGATTGATTCGTGATGATGGACGCTTCGAAGTTCGGCTGAAGAGCGTAATCTTCACTCATAACTCTAAATGGAAAAGAGAAACATATCCATGAATTTAGATCCGGCTAATCGGACCTCGGACTTTGCTCTTTATCTGCTTATCCGCAAAGGCGTAATCATTTCGTAATACTTACATGTTATTCCTATACACATTTGTTGCTTCAGGTTGAGGCTGAGTATATATCTTGGCGGTGTACTGGAGATTCTGCATGCTAGCCCCTTGCTGTTCCTGAGGCAGTTGCTGTTGCGAGGTCTGCTCGTTCTTTATCGTCGGATCCTCGCCTATTTCGTTCATCTGGTTAATCGGCGTCATCAAGTCCAAATAATTGGTATTTAGACTGTTATTCCGGAACATATCGTCCTCTTCGGGTACGGGAGGTAATTTCGAGTTTAGGAATTCTTGAATCAAGATACGCAACATGTGAGAAATGTGCGAGAAGCAATCTCATTGTATATAAGATCGATGAACATTACTATTGTATACCTTGCAATGGTTCTAAGGTGTCCATGAAATCGTCCAGGTTCGGTTGCAAGGGGCCCAAACTAGGTTGAATGAAGTCCGCTAAACTGGCACCTCGTGCTGTCGAATCGTATTTCGTATTTTATAATGTTCGTAATATTTGTACAAGTAATGGTTCTACTCTCATGATCATTAAATATTACAATAAGTATAAGGAATGTTTCAAATCCAAGAATACAATGGATAGACATTTTGCAGACTGAACATCTCGAAAAGAATTACCGATTTCTCTAGGATCAGGAAAGTATATTGGCTGATTCGAGCTGATGGTCGAAAAGAGGGTGTCAGTCATCAGTTCCATGTAATCCTCATCAACCATCATGCTTTCCCCACCCGAAGCACCGCTCGCATTCCCAAATGCATTTCCCGTACCCGTACCGAAGCTACCGGTGGCCCCACACATACTGCCCCAATCCAGCATATCCATTGATTCCATCTGAAAGAAAGTCTATCTTGCATCCGTATTTTACATACCTCATCGAAAAATAAAAAAAAATAAAAAAAAACAAAATCTATCTCCATTCAAGCAAATATGGCAATAAAGAGCAAGATTAAAATTTATTAAATTTCTATCTGTCAACTATTTATAATTATTTTGTATCTTTTAAAGCGAAGATATTTCTTCAAATGTCCTAATCTATATGCATATATGTTTTTGTAAATGTACATACCATCTCTGTACCATCTTTGTTCGTCCAGCCAAGGATCTTGTTTCGGTAGAACATACGCCATTTCTTGTATTCCGCTGTGACGGCCGCGAGCTTTCGTTTCCAGTATTTTCCCTCTAACACCACCGCCTGATAAGAGATACGCCGTTGATTCACGCTCACTAAGCGTAATTCTTATTAGCGGAAAAGCACTTTACGACTTGACGAGCTTACACGGATCTTCTCGCTACTTCGAATATGCGACGCTTTGCGCAATCCGCTAGCGGCACTTCGAAGAGTTATAAACCGCTACGAATTATCTAATCAAACGAGCTGTCGCCTATTGCGATAAAGATACATTTTAATTGCGTAATTGGGCAAAACCGAATAGTACAATTACGACGAATTATTACTGTTTAATAATCATTCATATCAATGTCTGGTGTCTGATTTGATATCAAGATCGAATGGCTATTAAAAGAAATTTATAACGATCACTTCATTAATCTTTTGTGACTGTTTTAAATACAGAGCTTATTAAATACAAATCAATATATATCGTTGAAATTTTAAGTTAGATGCGGAGGACGTACCTCGGGCTTGTTGTGAGTATCCACATCAAGTGGCGATGCAAACTGGCACACCAGCGTGTTTTGCTTCAATATAACTAAAAAAGAAAAAAATTCTCTAGTAAAGATAATGTTACGATTTAGCAGTAATAAATTTTACAATTCATTAAAAATCGTAATAATGCCAATTGCATTGAATACATTAAATATTTATTTAACGAAGATTTTTTTCTTATATGTGCTTTTTTTAAAACTTTTTCAGAAAAATTGTTATCTATAAAAATTGCAGATATTTTAATTAAAATAAATGCAATAAAAGAAATCAACAAATTCAATATTTCTCAGAAAATATATTGCAGTAATTATATAACTTTAAGTGTAATATATATTCGAAGGTTCATATTTCCGCAAATTGGTAATCATTGGCCGATAAAGCATTTATATCAATTGTCATATTTCATTTTATTTTTACACTAATTATCAACATGTTGTACGATAATAAGTTTAAAAAAAGCACTGTACTTAATCAAGTATAAATATACCGATTTAAAAAAACAACCAATTAAAAATCAAACAATTATAAGATACGCGTCAAAATACGATTCAACTTTACTTATTTCCCTTTTTTTTCTATTTAGATTTATAGAGTAACTCCGGTATTTACGCCATAAAAGTCAGAAAAAATAGGAGTGACGTAATTTACACGTAATCACTCTGTTGTGCTTTTATGTCATATTAGTATTGTATTGTGATTTCAATTTTTTTTACTGTTAAATATACTGAGAAAAAAATTACTAAATTTTAATAAATATTTTTTTTTAATACTTGCAATGAAAGATTTGCTTACAATAAATATTTACTTAATAAAAAAATAATACTTAAATTGGTGATTCTTGTACTAAATAAATATTTATTTACATTTAGTAAATATTTCATTACAAACATTCGAACACATATTTATTCAAATTTAGTAATTTTTTTCTTTCAGTATATTAATAACGAAACCATAGTGAGTTGAATCGATTTGTTAACATAGTAAATAACACAATCATGTATTGTAACTTACGTAAAATGATCATTGTAGGGAGTGTAAAAGGCTTAGCGGTTATTTCGTGATGAAGTTTTTATTAGTATAATCATTTTCTAAATTTTATAAATAATACTTGATAAATCAAATTTTAGTTAGATGCGGGATATATACCGGAGTTACTCTATAGTTTTATTTACGTAATTTCTAAATAGTTTATAATTGTGAATAATTCACGTCATTATTTTTTCTTGAACATTATAAATTATATTTTTATTTCAATATCTTTGGTTCGGTTTTTCGACGAACAAATTGAAATGGAGTTCAACAATTGTGTACACATATGTAAAACACGAGCCTCCTTCGAGGTTCGTAATGATACGTTGGATTCGCGCCAGGTGGGTGCTATTGATGCGAATGTAGTACGCGGAGATAGAGCTCTTTAAATAGACGCGTAATTACTTATCCGGCCATTCTCGAAGAATAAGCAAGACAGCCGGTAGCTGTCTAAACTCGATAAGCAGCACTCTGCGTATATCACGGTAATCGAAATATCAAAGAAACAAAGTGCATTGAAATTGAGATATTTTGATTCCAAAAAATAAGGGGAAAAAAAGAAAAAATTCGAAAAATTCGATAAAATAAAATCTGATTTAAATATAAGAAATGTTTTCAAGTAAATTTATAATTTTTAATGCCGATTCCACATACCGCATTTAAAACAGATTTTATGAATTATATGGATTTTTTATTCTTGTATTGGATGTTTCAATGGAAAAGTACTATATTTAAACATAAACACACTTTCGGACACTAATAGGATTATTTCTATTAGTATTGAGTGTTTTGATCGATAACAAGATGAAGATAGATTAGGATCTAGTTTGTGAACGTGACGATACGGGAGAGATAACAGCAGACCCGAAGCTTATCAATCAACTGTATGACTCCGCATTTTCCCAATAAGGCAAAGACAGATTGATGCAATATAAGTTACATTTGAATCAGAAGATACACATTATACATATACTCCTGAGAGTTTCTCGATTTATTTTTAGAATTATATTTGCTAATGGAAAGTATTAAGTGCTTTTTTTCGCTTACATTGCATATGCCAGCATCTCCAAATTACGTTGTTTAATCTGATCTTGTCCTTCCATCTTAGTCTGATGCCTTTGAAGCGATTCCACTTAGGCGATGTCAGCTTCTGTCTGGAACAAATCCAAATGCCCATACGTCACCCACTGTGGCAATCAAATTCTGTATAATCAACATGGAGGATAAATTCTATGTGTTCACATGTAAGGCTTATTATTTATAATAATTTTTTGCTTGATGAATTATATAAAATATAATCACACACGATATTTCATGAGATTATTTCACTTTTATATACATTAAGATATTAAATTGTTTTAATTGAGACATTTGAATAGCTTGAAAAGCAAGCATGTCAGAAAAAATTAAAGTTATATGGTTTGAAAGGAAATAATAAAATAAAATCAATTTTCGAAAANAAAAAAAAAAAAAAAAAAAATTGATTTTTCAAGAGGATTACGTGAAGATTATTGCTATTTTTGAAATGATATTATATGAGTTTTTATAATTGTTTTACTTTTAATTATTTTGTGTATAAAAGTGTTAAGGTACAGTTGTCAGGAAATGAATATTTTACGAGATATTTTATATTTCATATAAAAATGTGTCAGAAATATAAATTCAAATAGAAGTATAAAGTATAAAATATCTTATAAATTATTGCTTTTTTAATAATTCTATTTTTATATTTTTATATACAGAATAATTAGAAGAATCTTATTAAAAAATTCCTATAATTCTATTTAAAACAATGACGATAACCTTTATATGACGTTAAAAAATCCAATTTTTTCAAAAATCGATTTTATCATTAATTGCTCCTCTTTAGATGATACATTTTTTTAAAAATATTTTCTTCTCTTTTTTTCAAAATATTCGAATGTTTCAATTTAAATGTTTTATCCTGTATAAAGTATTACTGAAATATTTGGACAAGCTTTATTTCAAGTGCATTCTTTGATGAATTTGGAAATTTGAAATTTTTTCTTAGTAAAATTGATTAATGTACCATCTTTTTTAATCTTCCATATCAAATGAAGCAACTAATTCTTCTATCAAGTGATTATTCTTGAACTAAAATCTATTGATATGAAGGTACTCGAAATTGAATGCAAAATAAAAATTTTTTTGGCATTTTGACATTTTTATTAGAAAAGATAAAGTGCAAAAGTGTGATCAAAGAAAATGTTTAGGAAGTTTATATAAGCATTTGAGAAGTACAATTGTTGCATAGTTTAAAAAATATTATAATGATATATAAAAGAGAATAATTGTTTCTCTTCATAAGAGATGTGCTTAAAATATTACTTAGGTATATGTAATTTTAGATTTAATAATATTTTCTATATATACGAGATGAATAAAACCTATGCACGTAGAAAAACATGTTTATTGTTTGTAACGAAGAGAGAAAAAAAAATACGAATCAGTGAACTCCAATAACAAAATTGGTGGTATCAATAGCTTATATCGACAATATTTCTTGGAATATAATTCACTCAACGAAACACACGTTAATTTAGACTGCCGTCTTCAAAACATTTCAATTAGGCGGATGCATCGCAGTAGTTTTAAATAAACGCATCCAATAATTTTGACTCGTCACAGTAGGCGAGTGTTTGTGATTTCGACAAACTTATCGGCAGGCTCTCTATCGCGGGAAACACCGTGCACTTTGTATGAGCTTTCCAAGGCGCAGTTAGAGCGATTAGTGAATTTCCACGCGAGAGTTCAACAAACGGCGCACGCTTGCGCCACACATATTTCTTCTTAGCATTTATGACTTAACATAAATTACAAAGGCACATTTAAAGATTACTCTTTAACACTAATGCAATATTATTCGACCACATTTTTAACATAATGTATTGTTATTATTGTCGTACAATTTTCTCTTTCTCAACAATTTAAAAATTTGTAACTTTTTCGAAATTATTCTGTAAGTTTAATTGCTTATGTTTGCAATTTTTAATTATAATAAACAGTTGTACATAAAAAATAAATGTATAATATATGAAATCAGTATTGAAATACGAAACGATTATAAATATATTTAAATGTTTCTTTTTAATGTTATATTTTATTTTTATAAGTTAATTTTATAAAATGTGTTTTATTTTTACAAGTTTTTTAATTTTTTACCGTTCAGAAAAATTTTAAATATGTTATTCAATTTAGCATTGAATCTTACAGGAAAAGACATCTATTTTCAATTTCTAATGCGCAATCGCAAAATCCTAGGGTGAGCCTTTCATTATCGTCTTGCTCGTCGATATGTCACCGACGAAGAGTCAACAGGGAGAAAATATATCTGCAATCGGAAGATTTCCACTTGCTCGTATCTTCGCAACAACGTGGCGAGCGTACTTCTCCTTGGCATTAGACCCTGGCCGGCCAAGTTCTTTCCGAGTTCCTGCCATTTCGATTTTTATAATTTTTTAAGAGATTAGATAAGGCGACAGCTCGAAAAGTGCGACGGAGAAAAGAAGTGGTTATATCATTTCCGCCTAAAATTCCTACGAGACGACTCGGCGTACATTCCGTAAAAATCGAAGACTGATAAGTAAAAAATAATCACAGAAAATTTTCGTGGAGGTATATACCAATTTAATTAACTGCACGGAATTAATTAAAATAAAAGAAAAGTGTTTGCTTTAATTACACTGGTCGACAAAAATTCAACATTTTATATAAAATAAAAGAAATGTGTTGTATAAGACAACTTTTAAATATAGTTTTTTTTCTGTTACATTTACATATATTAATAATTCTAGTAAAGTAAGATATTACTAATAACACTGGTCGACAAAAATTCAACATTTTTTGGCCCTAAAGAAAACGAAGTTGTTTCTGATAGATTTTGATGCGCTGATTACGAATCTGGCCGCAAAAATGTCGTATCATGTCAAGTTTTTGAGATATTCTAACTTAAAGATGCAAAAAATGAGGTTTTTGGCCATTTTCAACGACTTATAAAATGTCTATCAATTTTTTTTCAGCATCCAGCCGGATATCACAATAAAGTGTTATTCTTATTCTTTCCAACGCATATTCGATTGCTATGATCTGACTTTTTTTCGCTGAAATAGAGCAAATTGAATTTTTTTTGTTTTTTAACCTTTTGTGTCAGGGTTTTTTGTATGTTTTTATAACCGATCGTTTTGAAAATTGTCTTCAAATCAGTAATCAGCGATCAGAAAAACCTTCGGATACAAATTTAAAAACAATCGGTTCAATACAAATAAATGTGACGCAAGAGGTTAAAAAACAAAAAAAATTCAATTTGCTCTATTTCAGCGAAAAAAAGTCGAATCATAGCAATCGAATATGCGTTGGAAAGAATAAGAATAACACTTTATTGTGATATCCGGCTGGATGCTGAAAAAAAATTGATAGACATTTTATAAGTCGTTGAAAATGGCCAAAAACCTCATTTTTTGCATCTTTAAGTTAGAATATCTCAAAAACTTGATGTGATACGTCATTTTTGCAGCCAGATTCGTCAAAATCTATCAGAAACAACTTCGTTTTTTTAAGGCAAAAAAATGTTGAATTTTTGTCGACCAGTGTAATTAAAGCAAACACTATACAAATTTATTTGCATATATTTTAACGACTGTGATGCAATAAAACACATTCCACGCAAATAAGTGTGCTGCACGAGTGAAAGCGATTAATTAGCTTCTCTACACGTTATCAAATGTATAATAAAATTACTTATAGTTAAATGATAATTTTGATAGTTGTGTGAGTGATAAGTTTATAATTAATATTGTAGGACAATATTAAAACTTCTTTGCTCATTTTATTGCTAATTATTATTATATGGATTACTCCTCGGTTCATTAAGTCGACTTGTTGTCACTCGCAACAAAATTGCAATATTGCATTATGTTGATACATTCATCTCAAAAATAAGCAAAGTTCAAGGCGGGAGCAGATTCTTTGTGAACAATGTTAATGTGAAAATTCCAAGAATTCTTTAAGCAGAGAAAAGAAAGGAAAGATTATATTATCGGAATTAGCGCTCTGATCAAAAGCAACGATGTAGAACCATATATCGTGTAATAAATATCTTTATTATTTATTAATAACTATTTATTCATTGAAATGACGAAAGCACATGTTGCAGAAATTTTACTAATAACAAATTCCTATTTTCCAAAATTACGCTTTTTCAATGTTTCTTACGATTAAGATTTGTTTGATTGTGCTTTCTGATAATCTAATAATTTTATTTGCCTGCAAATTACGCGAGTCACCGTCTTTATTTGCAGATTTCACATTTTCGCAACATTAGGGATACACATGTAATGCTTCTCTCATTATCAGATAATGAGTTATTTGCACGCGCCGTTCGGCTGAGATCAACCATTACGTAGCAGAGAGCTGCGATTACTATCGTATTGACGAGCAACTCTGATGCTCAACTCCCTCAACACCGCTCAACACTCCTAATGGTGCGTCAAAACAGATATCGCGTCACGTTTGTAGAATGATTTCCGAAAAAAATACCGGCGATAAATTATAAACCGCTACGCACGGAATGAACAAAAGAAAATGCAAGCTGCTCGCTTCGATAAAGCGACACGAATCCCTCGATACCGTTTTTATTTTAAGCATTTCGCGGCTTAATAATTATCTGAATTATAAGGAGAGAGCAAAGATCGCGCTATGCAAACTAAAATTCGTTTCTTTAATCCCTCGTCAAATGACGCGTTTCGAGGACAATTTTATGGATAAATTTAATTTCATGAGTTTTCGACTTTGATTATTAAACTTCTTCAATAATAATAATGCTCTGGGAACAGGATACATTAAACATTTGTATAAAAGAAAAAGGAAGATTGCAAGAAATTAACGAGAACAATCTCCTTATTAGCACACAATATTTCTAGAATATTACATGAATATTATTAAAAATTAATATCATATAAAATAATATAAATATTATTTAATAATTTTTTAATATGATGGAAATATTCTGTTAATGTTACACATGTCCATGTTCATAATATTGATGTACTACTTTAATATCCGTAAAATATAATAAAAATATTCATTTTTGAGATTTGAATAAATAAACATTTCCTGAAACATATTATAAAATTATTATTAAATGGCACATTTAAATCATATTTTTTGCATGATTCGACATTTTATAATCCATTTTTGCGTAAACTTTATTTTATTATACTTTAATGAAAAAACATATTTACATTTAAGACTTCAGGAATATTGTTTAATATTATTTAATATTATATTATATTACATTATCTAGAATAGTATATTTAATATTCTAAGAATATTGTTATTCTTAGTATTAAATAATATTATGCGGTTATAAGACTTTTAAGAATGTACAGAACATATAGTACTTGCAAAGTAAATAAAATTTGGAAATTTGTTTAATATCAAACACTTTAAATAAACTATATACATATGAAAGTTGTGAGAATAAGATTATATTTTTATTTAATAATATATTTTTATAGTTTATTTACTCTGTTATGAAAAATTAAATTATTTTTTACAACATTAAGAAAAATCTCAATTCTTTCGTGTAAGTACTTTAAGTATTCAAGATGATTTATTTAAGGTTTTATTGTAATGTATCTGTTTAGTATACATAAATAAATAAATTTTATTTTATAGAACAAATCTCTGTATTGCAATGAAACTTTACAGAAATCATCTTGAAGATCTGCTTTCGATCGTGTATAGCCTTCACGTTATTTAATTGTGTTACATAAATCATCTTGAATATTTAAAACTTGAATAAAAAAATTCAGATTTTTTTCATTATTTCTTATTTCATTATTAATTATATTTTCATTAGAACACATGTCTACTTCTTATTAAAATAATTTTTTATCCACTCTCTATTGGAATCAGTATTATTCACTGAAAGACAGTGAATAGCCTGTTTTCAGTAATATATTTATAACTATTTCATTCAGTGATATGCACTGTTTTTCAGACAATACACTGATTCGGTCAGTGAGAGTATCCCCTTCTTAATCAGAATCACTGAAAAATAGTGAATAGTCACTGATGACTACAGTTATAAGTATAGCACTGCAAATCAGTAAGATTCCACTGATTCAGATTTAGAGAGCAGGTAGAAAATCGCCAAATTTTTTCTATTATATACTTTCAAATGCAATATAAAACAATCTGTAATTTTTTCATAATTTTCTTAATGTTTTGAGAAATGTCCTATACATCCTTAAATATTTGTAGAACGGAAAAAAGAAGATTCTAAGAATTTAACGATTCAAGAATACTCTCTTAAATCTATTTCGAGATTAGTGTGAGGATAAAAAATTTTCTCGTTAGAATAATGATATTTGGATAGATTATCGCGCATAAATCGCAGGTGTCTGCTCAAATAGAAGCTGAATGACAAATAACTACTGTGCTATCGATCATTGTATAAATATACACGAGGCGGGTGTACATACGTCGAATGGCTAGGAAACGGAAATAGACTGGTCACCGATTGGCTAGGTGGGCGAGCCTCCGTGTGAGCCTTTCGACTCGCGGACTCGCGGATTCTCCGACTCGCATGCACGCCTTGCTTGTTGCTCTCGCCGTGCGGAAGTGTTACGTTGCTGACGCGTACACACACGGTACGCACTATGAGCGTGTGCTTACGATGACGCAGTGGCCTTGGTCGATAAAAGACACGTACGGAGGAGAGGAGGTTTTTACGGTAATCTAAGCGCGATTCGCGTTTTCGCAACTCGCCGTACGGGACAACGATAACGATCGAGATCGACGTGATTCCGGCAAATCGTCCGACGTTTCTTTCGGAGGACCATACGCCGAAGTGTTTGCGAAGACCGGGAAGATCAGGTGTTAATGCATTCGCGCTATTGCAACTCGATTACGCCTGAAACGCTTATTATAATCGCGAATTGACCCAGAGACCGTCGATGTGTCGATTTTCAAGTAGTCGTCATCATTTTTTATACGCGCCTCGGTAATCGCTTTAGGAATATGCCAGTAGACGTCAGATACGCTGACGTAAGGCGTAAAACGATAGCACGCAAAGAAAGCAAACTTTCTCGTGATATACGCGGACGGTGCTTGTTTTTACGAAAAAACTTACAATTCGCTCGTTACATGAGATATGACGTGGAATTATGTGAGTGACCGTAAAGCTCATTTTCTGCTTAGGAAAAACTTAAAAAATGTATTGTACAACCAGGGTTGGATAGTAACTAGTTCAAAAGTTAATAACTTTTAATTTAATTAATTTTAAATGATTCAATTTTTAACTTCAATTATTTTTAAAACACATAAACTTTAACTTATTAACATTTTTGGTTATTTAAAAATTTATCTATGCAAAAGAAAAAAATTATAAAAGAAAAAACACATTCCACGTAAAAAAAAAAACAATATTTCTTTATTATTCATATAAACTTAATTTACAAAAAATATTAAAGTTTGATGATCTATATTATAATTATTTTGAATAATCTAACATTAAAAAAGTTATGACTTTCTAATTTAATATAAATAAAGCTTTTCAAATCAACTTTTATTAAACTTAATTTAATCTTAACGTAACTTTTAACTGAGTTAGTTTCGCTTATAAAATTTTAAACGTAACTAAATTAATTTTATAAGCCATTAACCTTAACTTAATTTAGTTAGAAAAGAATATTAATCCTTAAATAGATGCGTGGGGATTAAATTGACCCAAATGCATGAATAAATCAATGTCACTCCGCTTTTGTTTGCTCTATCATTCTGAGTATCTTCCTTGTACACCTTAGTCTTGACTTCAGCCAATCAATAACACTCGAATATTTTAGTTACAAACAGCAGTTCTTTTATCTCTTGGGTCAATTTGACCTCTAGGCGACCGCATACGTAATCAATATCTGTGTAATTCGGCGTATTGTTTAAAAGTTTATTTTTAATTAAATTTCAGATTTTTTTAAGTTTCTTTTTATCTTGCATTTCTCTTTTAATTTTTTTTATATAAACATTTTATTTTGTACATTAATACTTTTTATTTTTAATAAACAGATGATAATTGTTATTTTCAATTATTTTAATAATAAAACTATATGTTAATATTTTGAGTTTTTTTGTAATAATATGCTTTAAAAAATTAATGTACAATAAGATATACATGTATTTATAAAATAAAAATACTATAATATTACGTCACTTTCCAAATTATTACTGGCTTTAAACAATCACATTATTTAAATAATACTCATATATTTTGTGTGTTTATACTTTAACTTCAAGTGTAATAATAATTGAAAATTTTTTGGTCATTGTAAGTATCTGTATTTATTAATTAACTTGAAATTAATTAACTTGAATTTATTAGTCAAAATGCTATGTAAAAAATATTTTTAAAAATATAGATTGTAAATTATTTCATGTTTAAAAAAATGTCAGTTTATAATTGCTTATAAATAAAAATAAAAAACTTTGTTTATATAAAATATAAATAAAGTGTGAATCAAGTTGATCCTGACGTGACCATTTACGTCATAAAAAACAGGCCTCTGCTTAAGTGTTAACTTACCTAACTTTGATTATAACAAAAGAAATAATATTGTATCAGAAGTTATTCAAAATAAGTATATTCAATATCGAAAAATTACTATTGATGATACTGGGCTTATTTTTTCCTTTTAGGATTAATATTTTATCAGAACGAGGACCAACTTCTTAAATCCTCGGCCAAACAAACAGATTATTCGATAAAATATCTTTCACCGATAACGATGCTCGTTCTGTCAAAAGATGTCTAAAAGCAACCTGAAGAAAAGGCAAGGCTTCACAATTTTCGCAATTTGACAGCTCGGTGCAGACCTTTGCCGAGCATGAATGCTCTCTCACTCCACGCCATTATTGCGAATAATCTTATAATTAATTCAACGGCTGCATTTAACGTTGCGTTGTGCAACGTGAGATGTAGGAACGGATACTAATGCGTGTCGATCTCGAAAGTCGGATTAACGACGCAAATATGAAAAAAATCTCGTTCAATCGTATTTCCTTTCGATTACAGCCTGATGTCGCGATAGAGATCGCAATCGGAAGTCTACAAATTAATTCTGTCTTGTCGACTGACGCGATTGCCGATTTACGCAATCATTTGCTCTGATATATCAAGAATAAATAGGAGTAAGTAAAAGGAATAAGTAGGAATAAATAGATAATGCCGACAGATATATAAATTTCTGTTTTTGTTATGTTATCGAAAACTTAAGTGATAGTTCATACGAGATATATAAATACGTTTTTAATTTAATAATTTTAATTATATTAATATATACTAATATAATTATATTAAAATTTTTCGTTGCAATCTTAATACACATTAGGTTCCTATGGCATAATAGATTTGACAGGCTAACTTTTATAAAAATGAATAAACATAAATCTGCGAACAAGTGATAGAGAGCTGCATCACGATTATTACTTCGCTACGATTTTCTGCTTCTATTGGTGGGACTGCTGACGTAAAGCGTGAACGTCAATCTGCGTTTATTACGAGCATGAATATTATTCATGATAATCAATTAAGATATGAGTGTTTTGTAATAATTACGCAAGAAATATCCGTAGTATGTAAACGTATAATTTTACACCTCTGTCAAGCTAGCAGGACCAAATGAGCAAAATCGAACGGGACCTATTGAACGATTTA
>QKQZ01031511.1:257-10556 GCA_003595255.1 Solenopsis fugax | reverse complement strand
TCGCACTCTTCAAATCGGCCATATAAAACCGGTAAAAATTAAGTGAGAATATGGAACTATTATTAAAATTTTATTTTTTTTTTAGTCTTTTATTGGATATAATAGTAACAGTGAGAAAAGAAATTAACATGCAGATAATTATAAAAGAAAGAATAAAGCGAATAAAAAATAATACAAATAAAAATAATGGGAATAACGCGAATAATAAATAATATTCAATAATATAAATAATGAATAATGCGAATAATAAATAATGTCTATAATACAAATAACGAATAACAGCCAATAATATGAATAACGAATAATGCGAATAATGAATAATGCAAATAATGAATAATGCGATAACGAGTAAAATTTTATTTAAATAATCATCTAAATAAAAAATTATTCGAATAATGCCCAATTCTGCCACTCAGTTGGGGATTAGAAATTTTCTAAATAGCCTGTTGAAGCCATGTGACCTCTTTGGGCTTTATTATGAATTAACTTCTCCTGCAGCTACTTCAATCACTCTGTACCAACTGTTATAGTCCTAATAGCTATCGCGATCGTCTTTTGCATTTCGGCGTAGTAACGATTACGTCACGGGCTCTCGTTACGTCGGAAATGTAAGACTGCAAATTTTTCGATTGATCGAGCGATCAAGGTCGCTCGCAGTTGACGACCATATATGGTCGTATCGCGGGCCTAATGCCCCTCCCTAATTCGCTGTTAATAAAAGCGTAAATTAGGCTGCTCGATCGTGGGCAGCGGGAGTTCATTGAGATTAAACACGGCGTACGGCACGCATTCTGCAGCAAGCATCCTTCTCGTGGGTTCTAACTTTTTGGGCAGAGCGAATCCCACGAATAATATCTTGTTGCATTCGGCGGTACAACATAACATTAACCTGCGATTGGAGAAGTGGAACAAGTTACTATTTTAGTTATATTTACTATTCTGGATCCTCGGTTCAAAAAATTGCATTTCAACAACCATTTTGCTTGTAAACAGGCAATTAAAGGTCCTTTCGTACCTGATGGCACATATATGTATCAAATCTTCAAAAATTCATATCTTCCACAAAAATGAAGATAGCAACTTCTTCCTCGACTCATTTTAAAGATAAAGAATAAGACTTTTCACAAAAAAAATCATCCTTAGAAGTTTCCCCCCTTGATCTGCATTGTTCGTTAAAAAAATCATAAAATAGAGTAAAAGTGAAAAATGCATATATCTTCCACAAAAATTAAGATACCGAGCCATTTCTGGGCTCATTTTGAAAGTCAACATGGCTTTTTGTAAAAAAATCGCCATTTGCTTTTAAAATGACAGATCCAATATGGTGGACCAAAATGTAAATTTTTTTTGGATTTGATTAAACTGATACTCCAAAGGTTTTTGGGGTCATTGATTATGAATCTGTAATCAAACTTTCAAAATTGAAAATAGCGAATAAAAATATTAAATTTTGTTGGATTTGAATGATATTTTGGTCCGTTACATTAAATCCGCCATTTTGAATTTCAAAATTTTTATTACAGAGATTTATAATCAACGACCCTAAAAACCTGTAGTAAGATGTGAATTAGATGCTAATTATTCCTTAAAAAAATCAGACACGAAGGCTTAAACAAGCTTAATGACTTAAAGCTATATGTATCTATCTTTATCTTTCTTTCTAAATAAATAAAGACAGACACATATTTAAGTCTCGTTTAAAACCAAAATGTTGATACAATCATGCTTTAGGCATGTAAAACGATACAGCGATAAAATAGTTTTTTAATTGAATTAATTTTTGGTAGAGCGATCTTTTTAATCCAATTTTTAAGCAAATCGATTCTAATCAATTTGATTCAAAATCGATTCAGAAATTGTTACACAAATTGCACATCCCTAGTGGTAAGCGCTTTTCTTATTGGGTCCTTATCATTCAGTCTTATCACGTAACCAGCCCATCTGAGTCTACCAAGCTTTATAATATCAAAGTTTTGATAAAAGTTGTAAGTTTGGTGTTTTTGCATGGTCTTCAAACTCCACTTTCTCAGATAAACTGGTCCGTATATTTTCCTTAGTATTTTTCTTTCAAAGCATCTTAAAGAGTCTTATTTTGTTTACTAAGAGTCTAAGATTCCGAGCCATAGGTGAGCACTGGTCTAATGAGAATTTTGTATAGGAGAAGTTTCACTCTGCGAAAGAATTGCTTTGATTTTAGGTGCTTCAACAGATCGAAATAACATCTATCCAAAACAAATATTAGATCATACAATTAGCCAAGTATTTCATTAGATAAAGAACACAAAAGTATTTTATCCTAAACCATCATAAATTCTAAATTACTTTTCTGTATATTAAGACTATTTATTAGAACAATTAGCAAAGTGTTCGTTTATTAAAAATAATGCAGCAAAAGTTTAATTCCATTATTTTTCCAAATAATTTCAAGGTTCATAAAACAGACTTAAAATGACTAAAGAGACAAACGGGGTCACAGTGAAACAAAAAAACCTTGGCATGCCCGGGTCGTATTAAATTGTATAAGACATAATATAAAGCGACCCGGGCACGCCAAGTTTTTTTTTGCTTCACTATGATCCCGTTTGTCATTGTAGTCACTTTAAGTCTAAGACCTTTCTTTGGGTATACATATCAATGTTTCGTACACCGAATATTATAATCAGATTTCAACATGTTACACAAGCGGTCATTAATGCCTTCCCTAAGGAGGTTAGGTGCGTTCCAGACATACGCATCGCATCTAGGTGTTCATCACGCATGATTGTTGAATCTGACTTGTTAGATTTGTCAGATTTAACAATCATGCGTGATGAACACCTAGATGCGATGCGTATGTCTGGAACGCGTCTAACCTCCTTAGGAAGGCATTAATGACCGCTTATGTACATGTCAATCGCCAAAGCGGGATTCGGAAGTTAGCCACACCGCAGGGGTGAAACTGAAATGGTACTATTCGCCCGCGAAACTTTAAACTTGTGCACATAACTTGTATAATTTATAAAATAATTTTGATATATCATACATCATTGTACTCATTAGAAAGAACGCTACAACTTTTATCATATAGAAATATTCATTTTACCATGCAAAAGTTATGCATGTCTCTTCGTTCTTTAACATAAATAATTTCTTTAAGTAACTACTGTTCTCACAATAAAGTTTAGCTCAAGCTATTTAATTTGATATACATTTATTGGGTCTATCTCTGTTAGTTTACGAGATAAAAGGGGGTCCACTTATACGGGGACACCCTGTCTAAACCCTATATTTTATGTCTACATGCTACGACATGTAGACATAAAATACATAAAGTTATATACAATGTGACAATTAAGTTCTCGGAAAGAGACCTTTAAAAAACATACACAATAAATAAAAGAAATGTTTATTATTGTCTTTATTTAATATAGTCTCCATCCGCTTCTGTACATTGTTTACTTCGTTTTTATAACGAATCGAATACTCGAGAAAACGCTTTCATTGGAATCTTCTTCAGTTTCTTCATCATAGTTTTTTGGATCCACGAATCTCATCCCTTTCATCGCAATTTTTAATTTAGGAAATCAGAAAAGTTAGGCGGTGCTAGATCTGGTGAGTATGGTGGATGGGATAACACGGGGATCATCTTCGCCAAAAACTTGGAGCCAATGATCGAAGAATACACTAGTGTATTGTTATTCAGTAGAAATCAGGATTTTTTTTCGGCAAATTCAGATCTAACACGATGAATTCGATCGATCAGTTCGAACTTTGACCAAAAACTTTTGAATCACTTTCATTAATTCTTTTTCGGAGTACTGAAAGGCGGTCTTTTTGTTCATCGTCTTCTAGCAACTTTTGTTTCCTTTTGTGAACCTTTTATGCCATTCAAACATAGTTGTTTTCGATAAACATTTTTCACCATATGCAATTTTAAATATTTCAATAGTTTTCTCTAATTTTATACAAAATTTAATCGCTGCTCTTTGTTCCATTTTATAACCTTAAACACAATAAATACAAACCTTACCGCAATACTTGTAACTCTCGAATGCGTTAACCAAAAAGGTTGAAACTTGTACAACATATAAGCAAACATTCTTTCTAACTAATACCATTTATCCCGATGACGTTAGTAATATTACTTTATTAGTTTTAATCCGGGAATTTAATTGTCACACTGAGCAGATGCACTTAACTATAATCATGTTTCACAGAAGGCGACGTTAGGAGACATGCTATTGGACGAGAGGCTATCGTTAACATTGGACGAGATTGTGCATATTCGTAGCGTGCTTACGAAAGCCGAATTAGAGTCCCTTCCCGTAGAAGGGCGCGTAAAAGAGGATGTGGAGAAAAGACGCGTTTGTTTTCTTTGCCTGAAAACGCGCTTTGGTTTACTGGGCCCTTGGGGACAACGTTGTCGTCTATGCAAGAGGACCGTCTGCGTGAAATGTTACTCGAAAGTTAGTATATATTTTTTATATCAACATAAATTATGATTGTAACACTTTGAACAAGAGCACACAAATTTGTAATTTGAGCTACAACTACACCTATAAGAATTATCAGTTAATTAGTAAAAAAATGAATAGAGATATAGTTTTCGAAATATAAATTGCATTTTAATTAGTAATTAACAATTCAGTTTACTTGAATTTAAACTATTAATTATTAAATGAGTAAGTACAATTGCCAATGCAAACCTACGCGATTCTTAAAGCATACAACAAAGGAACATTAACTCCTCCAAGTTAATTATCATTAGATATATTAGTGTACAAATGTTTCGATTTTGGATCTGGATTTTTTTCAGTAATATAATATATAATCAGCAAAAAGAAGTTTTATGAAATTCACTGTTCTCTTTACAACGATGTCCATGAAGATGTAAGTCAATTAATAACGAAGTCATAGTTAGGATACATCGTTGATTTTAACAACGGTCTTAATATTATTGATTTTATATGACAATCAATTATATAAATATCAGTTTACACAAATAAATAATGAAATTAAATTTAACTTATATTGATTGAAGAGAGATCGGCCCCAAGAATGATAGAGAACAGAGCTAACAGTAATGATCACGAAGGTATTCAGTGTAATGATCCGCACGATTTTTTAGATACTTCTGATAATCATAAAAAAGATTGAAAAGTGAATATTTATCTGTTTGACTAGAAATGTAGAGGAAGGTGGGGTACATCGTGATAAAGGACATTATATGACAGTGGCTTTTTTCAAAACGCAGTGAGCGTAGCCGAACGTTGTCATATACAAAAGAAAAGTATCACGAAAGAAATTACTTTGAATTTCAGAAGTCCGTGAAAAATTATGACGGCGGGAGTAATATAAAGAAATCCGACCAGACTGAAAACTTTTTTTCAGTTTACAGTTTTGTTTCTCAAGGTAAAGCATTTTGATGCATAAGTGTATACGGCTATTCTATTATAAGATAATGTTTAGAGATTTAAGATTATGATTATGTTAATGCAAGCTTCATATCACTGTCCACGTGAAGTTGAGTGGCAAAGGTATTCTTGGGGCAGTATGTGACAGTAATTCTTGGAGTAAATTGTGACATGTTTATTTTTGTTTATTACTCTTGTTTCATGACGCATGTTTGACTTTGTCAAACATGACCAAAAAATATCACTCTTATTTACTTTTATCATTGTTTTCTATCGATTATTAGCTAAGCATGGATTGATACACACAAAAAGACAAATAGAGTCCATGATAAAGGGAAAATGAAAAAAGCCATAAAAGCAGTAAGAAGGATATTTAAAAACAAAAGATATTTAGAAAGAAAGAAAAACTTTTTTCAATAGGACATTTTAATTGATGTTTTATTTTAATATTTTATTTTAATATATTTTACTCAGGTTTAGACAAAAGACTCATAATCTAAACTACTAATACGAGCTTGTTATATTATTGATTTTTTTATACTTAGGCTGTTTATACGTCTGCCAGTAAAAGCTTTACTTTTAATATTAAAAAAATTTTTTAAATTTATTCTTTGTTTTATATTGTATCAGTTTTAAAGATACAATAATCAATCTTTAAATGTATTTTGACCTTGACATATGTTGTCAAGATTATTATCTTGAGTGACCTTCAGAAGGTTTTAGTTGGCGCTTGTTCGTTAAAAATTTTTTAACAAATAAAGTTGACAATGTAAATGTGTATTTTATAGCAAAGTAAGTTCACTTGAAGTCTGTTGCATGAAAAGTAAATGCTTCTTCTTCTTCTTCTTCTTAAAAGGTCATTGGCTATCCGCTCTCTTCAAGAGCAGAGTACCACGTTGTTCACTACTCCAATCAGGGCTTCGGCACTTCCCTGATTATATCTTATTTCCTTTTGTGTGAAGTAGATCTTCCTCGGACTCCGAGAAAGTTTGATATTCCTTACGTTCTCCCCAAGGCCTCCCTCTCCCCACCCCACAGGATCTGGGAATATGAGGAAGTCTCCAAGAAGAGCTTGGCAATAATATATCCCTATTTAACTATTAATCTTTTTTTTTAATTCAATCAAGAACAATGTAACGTTAAACCACTAACTATAATTCTTAACTATAAATTTACATTGTGCTCTTTAGCTATAATAGATAAAAATTTTTTGAGCAATTCCATAATTTTGGAATTTATATTGTTAATATCATATTCTACTGAGAATGATTCTAACAGGCCGAGACTTCTTAGGCCCTTAGTTAATTCGTCACTCTCCTTCCTCAATGTGTGGCACGCCCAAAACACATGATTAGTGTCCTGTATCGGGAATCCACATTCACACACAGGAGAAGGGATTAATCCCGTCTTTGCTTTATAAGAGTTGGTCAATGCATTGCCAGATATTATTCTTATTATACTATCTAGTCCCTTCTTTTCACATTTAAATTTTTTGAATGAGTTAAGTCTGAAACCCTTAAAGTTTTGAATATAATTATATATTTGCCTGTTCCGGGGCTAATTCTTTTAAAGTGTTTAGTGTCTAATTTATTATAGTTATTTTGGAGACAATCGATGCATTCTCTAGCTATTTTAAAAAGCTATTTTATTATTTAGCTCGATTCCTTCTAATGCTCCAATTTTAGCAAGTTAGCCTCCTCATTCCCTCTCAATCCGGCGTGGGCGGGACATCAAGTGAATCTTATAGCAATTGTTCCTTCATTTGCATATTTTGATAAGAGGTTATATAAATTCTTAACATTAGGACTGAGCGATTTAATATGCGTATCATAGCTCCTATTGTTGCATGATTCTAAGGCTTGCATTGCACTTTTTGAATCTGTGCAAATATTTAATATATTTCCATCCATGACTGACAGCTATTTCCGCAGTCCTATCTATTGCTGAGATCTCTACTACGAAGGACGATGTAAAGTGATTCAATTTATACGATATTCCCTGATTAATTTCAGGGATAAATACCGAACAACCCACACTACCCATCATTACAGAGCCTACATTTTCCAGGTCAGATCCCCTTGGTGTTAAAAATTTTGAACCATCGATATATATAGTGATTTTTTCCGTATTCAACTGTTTAAACGATATCTTACTGATAAATACCTCATTTATGTATCTACCTGCATCCTTGGCACATTCCCCTGAGTAATAATCAAAATCCATATCACATTACTTCTCCACTCTAGGGTAGGCAAAAGCCGGGTGGATGTCTCATTTATATAAATGTGGGAAAAAACACTTTACTTCTTTTCATCTATCCAAAATAAAAGGAATATTACTCTTCGCAACTCTCTTATCTACACTTAAACAGTTTATTGGTCTTATTGATAGTTTCCCTATTTTTTAATTGGAATGCTATTAATAAAAATTTATCGCATGTATAAGTAAATGCTTGAGCGGGAGAGGGGTTCTCTCCCCCGCAATTCCTCCCCGACTTTTTTAATCCAACCTAGAGACCTTCTAATAAGAGTCGCGACACGAAGGGGCCATTTTTGATTGGTCCGACATGTTTTAACATTTCCCGCCTATATTTGAATACCTATATTTATATACGTGTTTCTTCTAAATTTTAACAACATAATTAAAACTAAATATTGCAAAGATTAACAAATAGATTTTTTTATATTACGAAATAATGTTTACCTCGCAGAGAAAAGAATTGGACGCTGTAGGCGTCCAATTTTTCACTTTATTTCCCCAACATCTTTCGCCTACATTTTTAACCCACAGAGCACGTCGCTCTATATTTTGGGGAAATGCATTCATGATATAGCCCTTGGCTGTCAAATTGTTGCAAAATGGTGTTGCGCAGCCAATCATTATTAATAATTTTTCAGCACAACGTGTGTATACGCTTGTTTCGACCTAGTTTAGGTTTAGGTTAGAGATGTGTATATTATAGAGCTCTATATTATAAGAGTAGTGCAATCCTTTTATCTTAGCAAATGCCGACTTCTTGGACCTAATAGATATAGTATTGTCTCTCATCCAATGAGCGTTCAATGATTCTGGTTTCCACACTTTCAGCCAACCAGCTTTAGGTCCAAAATGGCGGTTGTTTGCGCTACTCTTATAATATAGAGCTCTAGTATATTAGACAGAGAGATACATTTCCCTCTCTGTCATCGATTTTGTTAAAACTACTACCCTGCTTACAAAAGTCGACTCGTGTCGCGACTCTTATTAGAGGGTCTCTTTTAACCCAACCTAACCTCAAATTTTACTCTGTGACCACACGCATATGATCACAGGATTAGATTAAGGGTGAGTTCGACAGACGCTCACGCGCTGTAAGCATCATTTCATCCTTCTTGTTTACAAATATTAAACAAGGATAGATGATGCTTACAAGCGCTGTAAGCGTCAAAGCGAACGCAGCCTAAGAAAGTCGGGGCTCCGCCCCTCCTCCGCTCAAGCATTTACTTTCCACGCAAAGCGAGGCCCACCTCGCCCCTCTCCGTGCTTCGATGTGGAATTCCACGTAATGGAATCAAACATTATCACTATGGACACTATGATCATTACTTGGCTGAATTTGTATTTAAACGGCAATTTCAATACCATGATCGTATAGATAGATTTTTTGAAATAATGGCTATGTTCTATCTTATTAATAATGATGAGGATGATGATGTTACAACAAATAGTGAAGATAAATAAAATTATAACCTAAAACAAACATTATGTTGTTAAACTTATTTTGTTAATGATTTTTGAACAAATCACGAGTACTAACTAAAACCTGAAGGTCACTCAGGATGATGACTTTGACAACATATGTCAAGGTCAAGGTGATTGTAGCTGAATCCCCAGTACTAAATAAACGAAGGATTTTTTTTTCTGGCTTTGTAATATCAACCTTAGACCTGTCATATATTACTCCAGGCCTGTCACATAATATCCCATACATCGAGCAGTATGCGACAAGTGAGATACTATGTGGCAATAGCTATTTCTCATTTCTCAATTTGCAAAGGTTAAAATTTTGAAAAATTACCAATTGTTCCTCGTTGAAATGGGAATTTATTTATTTCATAAGAAATCAAATATTTTTTGCACTAAAATGGAGGAATTAAAAAAATCTGTGCCCCATCTTCCTCTACATAAAACAAAACACATACATACGTATTATTGTATTATGTATACATATACGTGTGCGTGTGCATGTTGTTACGTCCAGCAGATTGAAATATTTTTGATTGGAGTAAAGGAAGACTCTCAAGTGTGTGGAATAGAGCGGCCTCCGCTGGTTGGCGTCGTCTGAGCACTCGAGCCAGGCTCTCGTAATTCACTGACTCTATTCTTATTTCATATTACAACTAATAGAAAAATTAATGCGCGGGCGAATCTCGTAACGAGGCAATCACGCCAAAAGATAATTGAATATTGAAAGGTTGAAATACTTATTCGACAATGAACTAATAATCTTGAATTAAAGACGCGAATATGCGCGATAAGAATTATGGACAACTGATCTCAATGAATTATGGACAACGAATGCTGAATGAAAACGTTCCGGCTTATCGTACCCCAGTGCTTGGAAAGTCTTCCTTTCNTGCTTGGTAGTGGCATAACTAAATCCTTCAATTTAAGTCAGATTTCATTACATGATTCATCAAAATAGCAAATGATAACGCAACTTAATAACTAACGCAAATGATAACGCGGAAAGAAAGGAGAAAAGAAAATGAATAAAATATATGGATTAAGGTCGCAATTAATAAAGTCGGAAAAAATCAGTGTAACAATTAAGCTTGATATAACGTAATAACGGGTTTCCAAAAAGTAAGATCCAAAAATTGAATAATGTTAACATGATAAGAACAGTAGAATGCATTAATACATG
>QKQZ01031510.1:0-14833 GCA_003595255.1 Solenopsis fugax | reverse complement strand
TAGCAGAAACCTCGCTACCTTATATTAGGAACCTATCCCATAATAGGCGACTTTACCCTATATTATAACTTTTATCATTGAAATGACTTATACATTTTTGAGATGTATTTCAAAAAATTTAAACTGTCCAGTATTTAAAATAAATAAAATTATAATAAAATTTGTAATCCTACAAAACCATATTGATATTGCATTTGCCGCTTTAACATGACTTTCCAAATATAATTTGTATGTTATTTTCGAAATAAATTGTTCATTAATTTTTAAAGCGTATTTGTGTATAGAAAATATGATAGAAACCGCAAACTTCTTCACAACGCGAGAAAGGCGTGACTCATTCATTATAGGTACGATAGGAGATACTTGCAGATACATAAATTCAAATCGGCAGGAGAGAGTACGCCTTCTTGAATTGATTGTATCTTATACACCAAAGTGTAATCCATAGAGATAACTTTCCTTAATCTTCCATCAGTATTAATCTTTAAAGGTTATCCATGCAAAATTTATGCTAATCCGTGTTCGTACATATGCATATATTAATAAAAATTAATAATTATTTTAGGTTTTCCTTCACTATGGTCAAATTTTACGAAAAATACAAGGTGTGTAATCAAATATTTAATCATAATTTGTAGCAAATAGAAGAAGAAAGAGGTAGTAAAACCATTTTGTTTTTTTAAAATAAGTCAGTAAATATTAATGCGACACAATTCTTATCAACACCAGTTTGTTAACCATAAAGTTCTACCAATCACTCTATAGATAAAAGTTCATCAGATATATAGAACAAACGTAATTTACAATTTACTGAAAAGGGGGAAAAAGGATGCGTTTGTGAGATAACAAGGTGGAATACTAATAACTAATTCATAAAAGGCATTTTTAATTCTAAAAAAAATCATAAATTAATGATCCTTCGTAAATCATACATACCAATATATACTTTAAATCTGTATTGCAGAAATCCTACTGTATTACAAATATAATTTGTAATTTTATTTGAAAAAAACTTTTTAAAATAATTTCTTTGCTAGTATGCATTATGTAACGTTCACTATAAAGTTGTAAAATCGTAAGAGGGGTATAAACGCTCGTATGCAAATGGCTCACGATCATCTTACAACCCCTCTCACTATACGATATCACTTTATGTGCCGAATTCATACACACATTATGGCACACATTGAATTCAATTACATTATTTGAAAGTCACATTTAAGGCTCTCCAGCTAGATCAAAGTTAAAAAATAAATATCTAACATACTTCTCGAAATTACGTAGAGAGTTATACACCTGTAAAGATTGTTGCTACCTGCAAAACTGAAATTCAGCTTTTATAAAACGCAGTGAACACTAATGACTAGTAATCATCTACAATGCCTAAATAAAGTAAAATGAAGTAATTTTAACGGTTGCTTTTAGAATTCAACACAAATTATATGAGATATTATGATATCTCATCATCCAAACGTATCTTACGAGTCTCGTCTTTCCTATATAAGAAACACAATTTATAATACAATTTATAACAAAATATGTATGTATGTATATAATTAATGTTGATAAAATATTCTTTAAAATATTTAACATATATAAAAAAACAATTATTTCATATAAAATTAATTTTTTACTTGTCCGTTTCTCTAAAAACTAATAAAATTCTTTTGCAATGTTTTCATCAAACACATTCTCAAATATTAGAATTCTTTGCTTCATCTGAGAAACTTATCATTTTAGGTCGAAATGAATAAAATTGAAGAAATGGGAAATACGATTTTACCAAATTACTTTTCTTCCGTTACCTTGAAAACCTTCCTCGTGGCGAAAGGTAAATGCGACATTTCTGTCTGTTTATCTTTCCGATAGGCTAACTTCGTAGGATATGCAAGTTCAGACTTCAATAGGAAAACTAGGAAAAGCAAACTGAAGAAAAGTTATTCACAGTTTTCTCACATCCTACAAGCCTATGGCTTCCATGATTTGTGTGATTAAAACGGATATTTTCAACTTTTTGTCGCATTTTCTCTTATATTCTATCTTAATCACTATCCTTATTAATTTTTGAACTTTCCCGATTCATCCTTCTATTTTTATTTGTAGAAGACTATGATAGTAGACACATATAATAATATTTTATATCAGCACGGTAATTTAAGAAGGAATATTATTATTTCAAATGCGGACACATAGTTCGTGATAGATCACGATTTTTCATAATCTTAAATGCATTATATGTTGCGTATTATATACTTTAAATCTGTATTGCAGAAATCATACTGTATTACAAATATAATTTGTAATTTGTTTGAATTTTAATGACCTTAATCTTCATGTTTAGATGTGGTCTCGCTAGCTTTGAGCTCGAGCATAATAACTAATCTTTCTGCAGCTTATCTTTCAATCATATTAATCAACAAAACGTAGTATTCTATGTCACGACATAGAAATGGCTATCGATGATGATATGTTACTTTGAATTTGGATCTCTCGGTAGGCTCGGATGCTATTTCCAAAGCCCGTTGGGAAAACGTATCCCTGATGATTTATGTCTCTTTCTTTGTGGTATTCGATCGCATGACGACAGCAATGGTGGTGCACTTCGCAGTCCATTGCCAGTAGTGGCGATAAGCTGCATGGCCATAAAATCGAAATTTCAGAGTCTTCGAAGTGTAACGCCGCCCATAAATCGCAATCGTAACTCTCCATTACCATTCAATAGTAAGAAAGAAAAAAAAATGAGGCGGCTTCGGTTCGCGGTTTTCGTCCACGCGGGCACACCGTTTCCCATAAAACAGAGCACTTCACCGTACGTTTTCGTGACGTTAAGTGAAATAGCAGAAAGAAGATGGTCCGTAAAATTAATCGCATCTCTAAAAGTAGGACAAGGTAAAGGGAAATAATTTCGCATAACTTCAATAGTTATTGCCCGCTAAAGTGAATCGTTATATTTAAATTAACGATTGAAAAGACACATTTTTGATAATGCTTTTAATTTTCTTATTTTTATGCGGTCATTTCATTATGTATTAATAATGATTAATAATAATAATAATTAAATTAAAACTTTAGAAAGAGAAGAGAGGCAGAAAGTAAGAGAAAGAGAAAGATTAGAATGCTTCTTAGAATCTATATTATGATCCGATAACTTTAGTACGTGCCTGAGATAAAGAAATAACATTAAAATAAAACATGAACTAATTCTTAGAAAATTAAATAAAATAGTAAATACATTATAAGATTATTTATATATAATAAGTAAAAATATATATATATATATATATTCAAAAATGTCTTTAACATACAGTCATGCATGTATCAGAATTTAGAATCACACTTTAATTTAAAATTTCAATTAATTGTTCGATTTGAAATTTTATATGTAACTTTCATATTATATTAAAAAATATGAATATTCTGTTATTATTTATCGAAATGTTAGTATCAATAAAGAAAAATGTAATAAATTTTAGGTACGTTTGAAATTTAAACAACTTTTAATACGTTCCATCTTGAGTCTGCTAAAAATGCTTAGATAAAGTGATCAGAGATGCGTCGTTTATAAAAAACCAAAGGGGACGAGTAAAGAAGTTAGAATCTACCACTGTCATCAAGATAACCGGTACATCGGCAAAAGATACCTATAGGTGTATAATATCCAGGTCGTAAACGAACTTTTTATTCTTTCTTTGAGAAAGTAATGCTTTGCGATGTACCGTTACATTTGCCGAAGAAGGGCTCGAAGAGGGCCGGCAAATATTTCACGGACCGCTTGAATCCTCTGATACAAGGAAGAGGATGCAAGAGAGAATTAAAGTGTTACACGGTCTCTACCTATATCATGTCGGTTCATTACACGCCTATTATTCAGTTAATCTTCCGTAATGATGATCATCATTACGTAACTTGTCGAAATGTCGATAACTGATAGCTGGTAGACATCAGCACATTTAATCTTTATATAAATCATTTCATGAAAAGGATATTATGTTAAATGAGCTAATTTTTTAGAGCCAAAAAATCTGATTTTTTTAACAAATATTCCATTTTAATATTATAAAACCTTAAAAAATTGATTTTTTTAATATTAATTTTACCATTATTTATTTCCCTTCAGACCATACAATTTTTATTTTAAATATTTCTTTTAAAATACGTTTCTTTTAAGAATATTTGAGATACGCAATTTAAGAAACACCCTCCTATACATATATAAAATGGACATACTTTCTTCTTCAAGAGCAATAAAAATCTAATCAAAAATCAGATTGTAACAAAAACATGTATCTTCAACTTCTGTGAGATTTTCAATAGATTTAATAATCCGAGCAGATTATGCGAATATCTCGCAGAAGGATTGCGTTGCCAAAACTCTTCTGAGAAAATGTTGTGACAAGACAGTACAATTGGGTCAGAATGTACAATTAGGAAGGTAGCTGGAGCTTAGGTTTAAATGGCGATGCACAGTAGCATTTAACTGTACTCACGAACAATAGTCATGAAGGGACCGTCCCAGAAACGATGACGGAGCCAAACAAAGGAGCCACGTGCCGCGATGTCTATGACTGCTACACTATCCTATGAGATTTACGTCTAATTTCAAGACCTTATTATGCCATGGATATGCAATTTCTCCAGCCAACATTTAATTGAATATGATTATATCCTCGCAAATTCTGAATCCAATATTAAACTTATCTCGTTGACTAAGTCTCATAATTAAACTTTCATCGAGTTTATTTGGAATTAAAAAAAGATAAGATTCCGTTAGTATCTGAAGCATAATTCACCAACGTATAATAGCTATTATTATCGGAAAATCTGTCGTTATATTCTAATAAGTTTTGACAAAAAAAAAGATTAAATTAAAAACAGTATGCACATCTCGGAGTACTCTATGCAATAACAATTTACTAACACAAATCATTTCTAATATGTGCACAAAGTTAAAATTAAAAATTAAAAATTACCCATTATTTTCTGCTTTTTCGTAAATTATAACACGAAAGAGATTACAAATAATATTTACGACGCAAATAAAATTTTACTTCTGTACTTTGTATTAAATTCTGCTATAAAATGCAGCTACGACTATGCAATATTCTATGATCGTCCAGTGAGTAATGTTCAAAGAGAATACTCGATTAGAAGAATCATTTAAATATGCAGAAGATGTATGCAAAAGTTATAATTAATCCTACAATATCGCAGATTCCTTCGAATGAAAGATTTTAATAATAATTTGTAACAATTCAAGCGTAGAGTTTCGATGTCAACAAATTGTCAATACAGTAAAAATTTTTTTAGGAGAGTATAAATCTAGTTTTTATACAAAAGAATGTTTTCAATAATATTCAAAGTATCTAATTCAAATTATCTTCTCTGCTTTCTTATTTCAAATTTATATCTTTAAATGTAACTATATCTGCTAAGAAATCGCTGTTTTTTCTTTGAGAGTATTTCACTTAAAAGCATTCAACTTATTATGATAAATCAAATACTGAAAATTGAACATTAAATAATTAGTTGCAAATAATGAGCATTTTAAAGATAATTAGATGCTTTATTGTAGCAAAAAGCTAATTAACATTTCTATACAAATTATGAAGAATCTACAGCCCTGCATAATATATGCGAATAATATAGTATATTTTGCCTTTAATATTAAATTTTTATATTAAAAAAATAACTGACATCTCGATTACAATTTACACATTTTCTTTAATAAATTCAAGCATAATAAAATTACGTCCACAATATCTTAATTCTTTTAAATTAATTTTTGCTTAAGTAATCATAAAACAAGAAAAAAGAAGTAGAGAAGAGAAGAAGTGAAGAGTTTTGTAGAACGAAAACTTAACTCATTAATGCTAAGCGGTTGAATTAATCCTTGGGCAAACTAATTAATTCGCAAAGCTTTTATCTTAAAACATTTGGTTCCAAAAGTTGAAATCAAAAGTAAATCTCATATTCCTCAAAAAACGTAAATTAAAAATTTGAAAAGTTTTAATTGCAAATTTAGTAAGATGTAATTTTGTTGTTATTAACAACTTCTAATTATATAAACTTATAAACTTTTTATCGCAACGCGCATTTTTATGCATATATTCTTACATGTACAACTATATTCGAGGAAAGAATCAAACATTGATGTTAATTCATTATTTCAATTTTTATGTAGCATTTTGTAACATATAAGAATACTCTTTAAATCTCATAGAGATAGAGTGAAACGTCACTCTAGTCTAAAAAAGTAAAAATTAAACCTGTGCAATTTTTCGAGTGATTTGTCACTCTAATAAGAATAAAAATTCACCAGAGTAAAAATTCACATTTGTAGAATGAAAATTGAGCCTGTGCAATTTTTCGAATGATTTTTCATTCTACGAGGTTAATGAAGTATATACTTTTTAGTATATTTCAAAATATTTTAAAGATTTCTTGTTGAACATTCAGAGAGAACTAATTACGAGTTTTCTTGAGCATAAAACGCATTTGCATTTCACGTATTTGTTTTAATTCGGTCGTAGATAGCAGTGAAATAATATAGGTCAGAAATAATGACTTACCCTGTGAGGTGCCTGAAGAAGCCGATGCACAGCGGCAAGCTGGTTGATCAGCGGCAAGGTCGTGCTGAAGGTGTGATCGGGAGGGTTAACATCCGGATAGAGGGTTGGATAACTGAACGGATCGACGTCGTTGAGGTACTGCACTTGGCACGTGAAAAACATCTGGCGATACATTTCTTCCCGGCACGAGGACGGCCGGGACTGTTCTCTCTCTCTCTCCCTCTCTCTCCCTTTTCTCTCTCGCAATTCTTCGTCTCCCGAAAAAGATAAGGTTCACCCCCAACCCCCTTTCACGTACACACGGCGATCGTGTGCGCACGCCGCGGCGCACTCACGCGATGCGCGAACCGGTTTGTCGTACCGCCGATTTATTTCGATTCGATCTGTCGGCTGAAACGAGAAAACGTTCCTTTACTCTCTGTCTCCTGTTCGTTGCTGGTTACGCTTGCTTTTAGTTCTTGCTAAGACCTCAAAACGCATCGTTCTATGAATGACGGTTGTTCGAAGAAAACACCTTCTTCGAAATTTGTTTCTTTCATGTTGAAATATATGTATATGTTGCTAAATATTAGAAATTATTAGCTTTCTCTATACGAACAAAAATTAAATAATTTACGCATATCGAAAACCGAATTGTTGTAAAGAAAAACTTTTCCTGTATAAAAGAATAAACGAAAGACGCTTATATAGGTCGGTATTAATAGTCGATTCTTATATTTAAGACCGTCTCAAGTTCTATGATGTCATCAACCAATAACAGAATCGTATTACCATCTTGAGACACTCAAATCGATCTTGAAATAAAATTCAATTACGAATACCAGTCATAGATTTAAAGAAAATTTTTATTTATCTAAAATTTCTTAATTAAAATTTAAAGAAAGTATCCCTGTAACACGAAAATTTAATCGCGTTTGCTCGGCTTTTTCGGATTGTTTTACTTTCTTTAAACGGTATTAGATCATGCAGATGCGAACGGTCGGATACCTATCGATCTAAGAATATGTTCATCTGCCTCTATTCTTACACTTTCATTTTCCGTGCAATCTGCCAATTGCAGATAGGTTCTCAGGCACGTAGGAACCGCGACAGAAAGCGCGCATAAAGTACCCGTGAAAGTAGCAACGTTAGGATTATAACGATCTAGGACTGTAGTCATCATCGTTAATGCAACCGGTGTCCACGTCGTTTTCAAACGGTCGTTGACCTTCGAGTTTCCTTTCACTCGCTTATCGATTTGTTAACTCAAAGCAGAAAACTAGTGGGAATGCTCTCGTGCCACCGTTCAAGGCTTCCGCACGTATTTAAGAAAATAAATTTATGACGTGTTATTTATGCATCCTCTTCTCACATGTGCGCGCGTGTACGTTTGACGGGACCAATTCAGTGATATAAATATTTTTACTATATCGATTTATTTTAAAAAGGCAATGAAGATATAGTATTAACATTTTGATTTCCGTTTAATTTAGTTTCATCAGTTTTTAATTTAGATTTAAATTTCAAATGATATAAAATAAGTTATACATTACCTACGATATCAAAATATAAAATTATAAATAATTGTAAAATTATAAATTAAAATTATTAATTTTTGTTTCCTTCACACTTTATTATTTTTCAATAGAATTTTGAATGTGTTTCAAATAATTTAAAAGTTGTAAAGAAATAAAAAATACATTTTTCATACAATATAAAAAAATTTTAATAACTTAATATCATCATTTAAGTATAATATTCTCGTGAAACACATAACAATGGAGATTGTGCTTTACCTAACAAACGATTATCGAAGTATCGATACTACTCGGACATCTGCTGCTAGACTTTACATAAAGTTCGATGTAGCGGAATGTTGTAGCTACTCGATGTAGTAGTAACTTGCTTGTAGTTAACGAAACTTCAAAAATCTAAATCCCTTAACACTACGGTATCTCAGCTGCAACGTGTCACGATTATACCGGGTGAACGAGAAGAAATCGCTATTGCTATGTATGAAAAAGCGTCGCCATACCGGTTTTCGCATGCTATCGCGTTATTATGTATCCTCACCAGGCGGAAAATATTGTATTGTAAGACAATTTCTTTTTTAAATGTTCCAATATAAAGAATATATTTCTTTCTGCTATCGCAACTGCAGGTTTCGCTAAGAGTCTTATTACTATTTCTATTCGTGCTGGGCAGTGCTGGGTCTATATCAATAAATTTGAGAATGATATAGAGATATTATATATATATATATATATATCTTGATATTTTTTAATCAAATAAAAGATATTCAATAAAAAGAAATATGTGTGAAGAAAGTTCATAAAATTAATATATTTCAAATTCTGTATTCTTTAAAAAATTGTAGTCGACACCTATGGGACATAATCTTTATTCACGCATCATTAGACTTCCTTGCGACATCATAGACTTGTAAGAAAATCGGCACCAAGCGCAAAATGAATTCGCGAGCTGTCATTATCAGTGTATGCCGACCCGTCTCGTCATCGTTGCTCTCGCATTGTTCTTAGTTGCAAATGGGCCAGCCCTTCTTCGAACCGGCTTAAAGAAAGAGACGGAAAGAGGACAGATAAGGAGAGTGGGTGAGAGAGTGAGAGAGAGAGAGAGAGAGAGAGAGAAAAGGAAAGAGAGAGATCAAAGGAAAGACAAAGAGGGACAGAGAGATGAACGAAAGGAGAGAAACGAAATGGAAGAGAGGAAGAAAGAGAGTGAAGGGGATATGTCGAAGAGAAGAGGGAGTTAGAAGGGAAAACGAGTCTGCGCCATGCCACGAATGTAATCGCAGTTGTGGTCGACGAAAGATTCATGATCAAGATGCGATCGCGACGCGAGATCGAACTCGCAAGGATTCCCAAACTCGCTTGAATCAACAATTCCGTCCTTCGGGAATGTCATGTCTTTTGGCGTTTTAACTGCCTTTTTCAAGAATCAGATAATCGAAATATCGCGCTTTAGTCATATTTATAGCACGTATTTATAGCATTAATTATACCACTTTGGTCACGCATACGCAGATATATTTTAATATGATATATGTTTTAATGTTACGTCTTACTGTATTTTAGAATATTGTATTCTTGGGATGTCTATGTAATACCAAATTTTGTGTTTAATTATACTTCAACCTCTGAATAATATTTTGAAGTATTTTAATTCGTGCTCATAAATTCCTCGTTTCAAAATAATTTTAAAATAGTTTAATAATAACATTTTATTCTTATTTCTATAATATTTTACAGCCATAAATCAAAAATATAAAAATATCATAAAATTATCGATAAAAATTGCAAATTATTAAAAAATAATAAACGACTTTTTGGACGAATCCAATAACGTGTCTGTTTTTAAATGACATGTATCACCGGCGATCATATGAAGATTTCGCACAGGCAGATTCGAAGGTGAACGACTGAAAAAAGGCGTGACAGAGCAGCGACCGTGAACCGGACCTATCATCTGTTCGCGCTAACATTCGAAATAAATAACGTCTTTCAAAAAGGACTAAGAGCCAGAACCAGAAACGTGTAACATTCCAGAAAATTACTGATCCAGGTCCCTAAACCAACTGAGCAATGTTTACTCAAAAATATTTTCATCAGGTAAACCGCGTTGGTTGATACATCAAATCTAAATATGCAATAATAACTGCTTCAATATCATTGAGAATTGAAAATCAAAATTATATAATTTGATCGTTGTTTGTGACTTTTCATTTTGATCATAGAAAGCTAAAGATAACGACGAATCAAAATATATTTAAAAGCATGAACTTAAGTTGCTCCGAAATACTCAAAGATTGAGACGTTTTTCAAAGGTTTTAATTATTGATTTCAATCAATTTATAACAAGGCTTTACATATTATATTTTACATATTATAAGATTGCGACAACAAATTTACAATAAAAATTTACGTTTCTGCATTTTATTTTGGAACTTAATATCTCTTTCTGCTAAACACACACACACACACACACTCTCTCTCTCTCTCTCTCTCTCTCTGATAAGGAGGTTATGTTATATAGAAATATTTCTATCAAATAAGTTATCGACATGTGTTATGACAACATGACAAAAAGAATATTTGTAACCACGCTTCGAAATAAAGCACGTGCTTTACAATGAATACAAAAAATATCTTTCATACTAAACGTGGAGTATTTTATTTTTACATTAAATTAATTATCTTTCTTCTCTTGTGTAAAATAATTTATAACATTCTTATCTAAACAATCTAATATTTATTTTTAACGTCTTGCAATTCTTTAATTAAGAATTCAAATCAAATTCTTATCTCTTAAATTACTGATAAAATATGTTATTTGGGCTCTTATTTTTCAATTTTTGACAATATAAATTAAAAGTATAAATAAAAAATATATATATATGTACACTGAGAAAAAAGTGGTTAACTTGACTAAAATTTTCAAGTTGATTAAATTTCTTCAATTCAAATATTTATGTATTCAAGTTAAATTAAATTTTCAATATTTTATACATTTGAATTAAATACATAAATATTTGATATCAAGAAATTTAATTAACTTGAAAAATTTAGTCAATTTAACAACATTTTTCTCAGTGTACATCAATATTTCCTAAACATTCATCATCACGTACATAATTATCTTTAGAAATTTATATTATCTTTTTGTAATCTCTTGTAAATTTTTAAAATCGAATAAATGTTTAGTTGCTTCGTTTAATTCGAAAATTCGAAAATAAAATCGAGTTCCTACGTGCCTTCCATTGTTACTTTCATACGATTATCGAATACAATCGAACGAAGGTATCAGAGCGTTCGCGAATTCCGCTTGACTTTTGTCCGTAGAGAGGTCCTTCGAGGCAAGAACGAAAGGCTAGCCGGGTAGCGACAGGGGTCCAGGCAGTCCGCCCTGCGCTGCGCGAGATGAAAGCGCGCGCGCTTCGGAGCACGGAGTCTGCGCGAAGCGAAAGAACTCACCTTTCGGGTGACACGCGCACTTCCGCCGCCGACGCGAACAACGGAAACGCGTGCCGGAAACCGCGTGGGCTGGAAAGCGCGGTACGAAGAGCAAGATCACGAACACTCTCGCACGGTGAAAAAAGAGGACGTGCCGATGTGACGCGATGCAGCGCGAGTACACGCGACGCGCAACAACGTGCCTTACCTCGAGAGCGGCCGTCGCGACACTGAATGTGCCGCAGACACCTGTCGCCGTCGACCGACAGTGCCGCCGCCGCGCGGTCGAACCCCTCTCTCATTCACGTGGTGCGCACCCCGAACCGACAACAGTGTTCAAGTAAAACATCATTTTTACAAGTTATAAAACTACGATTTTTCTGTAACTTTATCGTATTTATCGATAAAACTGTTAAAGATATATCTATGATAAATAATTCTTTTGTACATGATTGCTCTGCAAACATTATTTTCAAAACACCTAACTTTGTTTATATCATATCTTGTCTATTTTTAACGTATGATATAAATTTTTAAAAATCCTTTCTTTTAATTTTTTATTAATATGATAAAGAATTCTATTTCTTATTTTAATTCCCTTATTTTGTTTTAAAGAAAGAATTATTTTTGTTTTACACACCGTTTATAGAAAAAATATTTAATTAATTTTCTTACATTTATTATCTTGTTTCTTTCTTAACATAGTGCCTTTAACATTTTAAAGATTTCTTTTAAGTTTTTATAATTTTTTACAAAGAATTATATTATCTTAATTTCCTTACTTTGTTTTAAAATATTTTTTTAAAGATGCATTTCTCTTAAAATAAATGCAAAATAATTTATCGAAAATAAAAACTTTTTATTGCGTAACGAATAAGTTTAAAAATTTTAGATGGTATTCTGAAAAGATATAAATTATAGTTTTAAACGTAATTAACATTTAATTACACAGGCCTGAAAATTCTTTTTCTAAGATACACTGGTGGTTTTCTATGTATTTTTACTCGCTGAATCCGAATGTGACCGCAGAATTTGCGTAGTTATGTAAAATTAAACAATAATATAGGACTTTGCTAATGTGGTCCCTTATGGTCCCTAAGCATATTGTCGTCAACAAGCCTAATACAGCCTCTTTTTCAAAGTTTTCATATCGAAGTTATTAAATAAGTTGATTCTAGTTTTTAAACATTATTTTAATAAGTTAAAAAATGGATCAAAATCGTATTTAAAAAAATGCAGCTTTGGTACATGAATAAAATAAAATAAATTTTTCTAATCTTTTCAGAGTGTTTTCGCTTGTAACTCTATGCATTCTATATGAAATGTATTAGCATACTTTCTCTCCAGAAAAGAAGCCTTTGATAAGATAAATCTTTTCTTCCATCATAAATTCACAATTTTTTTAATGCACTTTTTGTTACAGGGACGATTAGACTAAAACTCAAGTTCTAGATACAAAACAACGTACAACAGAACATTTACCTAAATCGTGGGAGGAAAAAAAGCATACGTTAGTTTCAGCAACTTTCCGTAATAAATGTTTGATAATTCTTGCTTCAGCAAGAACGTAAGCTTCATTGGCTATCGAACTCCTTCGAATATCGTTCAAACATTTATTATAATTATCAAAACAATTGATAAAAATCTTTAAATGTATATAACTTTTCAATAAAGCATTTTGAACATAAAATTATTATATAAACTTTTTAAATAAATAATAATAAATCTTATACAAACTTTTTTCACCAACTAATTAATACATTATATAAATTTGGCCCGGATCTTTCCTGACAACCTATATACGATAAAAAAGCTGCGCAATGGCATATAATATAATGATTGTCGTTAAGAGTTATACAGAATCCTGCAGGGACGAAGACTTCCTTATGGAAGCTATAGAGCTTTCCATACTCACAGGAGTTTGAGAACTTACTTGGATATGGAATTCTACACTCAGAAAGACATATAACAAAAAATCTTAAAAAGAAAAGAAAAAAAATATTTTTATTTTAAATTTAATAATAAAGTAATATTGAAAAGAGAAGAAAAGTCATTAAAAATAGAAACGTTCGTTTTGTTTTGTAAATTTCAATTGTTATGATAATAAACTGATCTAATTGTATCAGGTTCCTTTTATTGCGCATTGTTATCCGCGCTGATTCTCATTGGCCTTTATTATTATTTTTTATTGTTAAAATCATTAAAAAAATATATAACATATAATTCATCTATCTAGATATATTTTTATATTGTATCAGCTGTATATCTACCAATTTCATATTGCAATACAAATTGCAAATAAATTGGAATGTGTTTTTAAATTTTAAAATAATATTACAGTATTCAGAATATTATTAATAAAAGATACATTATAGCTTTTATTAATGGAAAATAATTTTTAATAGAACTCACGCATAAGACATCGTTTGCGACACACGTTAACTTACCAATCTCATAGGATTATCTCATACTTCTTGCGGCTACAATAAATACTCATTACTTGATTACATTTGATAATACTTGACTATTTTTATAAATTTGGACTTATATTATTCTCGTGGAACAACAAGAATCAGTCATGCATTTTTACATTTCAACTTGCTATTGCTCGAATTCCGTAGATTAATAATGTATACCTTTTGTAATTTTATTCCGTTTGAATTTTATTGTAACCTTGGATATTTTAACAATTACTCTATCTATTTACACTTGTATTTATACTTATTCGAATAAGCAGTCCTAATTTATTTAAATTTTAATATTACTTTTTATATTGCTAGGAAGGAAGACTAACAAGGAACATTAGGCAATCCGGAAATTCAAAAAAATCTGAAACTTTGTGTACATATAGAGGAGTTCATCCATAACACAAAAATATTTTTTGTTCGTGCCCAATTTCAGTTTAAGGGAGTGAAACACCCTTTTGAAAAAAATCGGTTTTTTTTTCTTTCCAAATGAATATCGTCGAAACTACACTCGACAGCAAAATTAAACGATCACCTATTCTGACTCACAAAAATAAACGAAATTCAAGAGAGTGTAACTTTGTCAAAAATAATCGTAAAAAAATGTTCAAAAAAGCATTTTAANAAAAAATGTTCAAAAAAGCATTTTAAAGCTTGAAATCTCTAGTTTCAAGATTGATAATTCATTAAATGATTTACAGATTGTTTACGAAGTTACGCGGATTCAAATGGGGATGCGTTAAATCTCAAAATTTTTACAAGTTTCGCAAAGCTCCACAGCGTGAAATAAAAATCGCACACAAAAGCAGTTTACAGCATTCGAAAGCGTGAATCTTTACCTTTAATTTGC
>QKQZ01031496.1:0-13761 GCA_003595255.1 Solenopsis fugax | reverse complement strand
AGTGGACGAGAAGACGCCGTCGTCGTCGTTCGAGTTCGGCTCGAGTTCACCTTCGCGGAGCAACGTTGCCGATGAAAGTCCGAGATCGCTGGCTGGATCTTCTCTGCGTATAAGTAAGTCTTCTTTTTTATTTTCTTTTTTTTCTCTCTCTCTCTTTTTTTCTTCGCAGACAACCGAACCCACTGGTCGCCGACGCGCGTGCGTGTTACTCCAAACGCTTTTTTTAATGTATTTATCGTTAACTAATCGAACTTAATCTAGTAAAATGTGCCGGTTCAGGCATCGATGTGCGTGCGCGTGTGTGCACGTTAGGTTAGACACGACGCTTAAATCCGTGACAATTTTAGGATTTTCACTTCCTTTCTTCAATCTACTTCATTTGCCGATTATTAGATATTTCTTTAGTTCTTTACTTCTTTATCTTCGTAACTATTAACTGTTTTTAACACATAATAAACAATTTATGACCATACATTGTTGTGGCCATCCTACGTGATACGAAAAGAAAAAGGTTAGCATTTTTTTACACTTTCGTACCCGTCGTTGCCCTGAGGCAACAATCTTCATGTCCATTCAGACATCAAATTAACGATATTTGAACAACAACACAACAACAACAACATTTTAATTTCCAAAACCGTAAGAGAAAAATTATTTAAAAAATCAAGTAATAACCTGAAATAACCTAATAAATCACCTCTATGCTATTAGGAACAATAATAGATAGATAAAAAAATTTGTTTCAAATAGAATTAGTTCGGGGTTGAAAGGGTTAACGGGTTGCTCACAGCGCGACTTTTTGATGGTTTTTTTTTTTCTAAACCTCGTAACTAGAACGTTTTCTTTTGTTCTGCTGATTTTACTGTCGGTCGAATTAAAAACTGTCGGAATCTAAATACTATTATGTGTACGACTGTTTTTTCCGGCTCGTCCCGATGCGAGTTATTCACGAATTCGTAGGATACGATTATAAATATCGGCGAACCGGTCACAAAAAAAGTCGACATGTGTCAATAGACACAAATAGACGTCGCGATCAAGAAGCGTGTGTACGAGGGACGTTCCTACCACGTTTCCCAAAAACTTTCATGATTATGCTGAAAACCGGAAGGGAACTTGAACCACATGCAGCACATCTGCAAGGTTGTAACGAAAATCACGGAAATAATCCCGTCAAAACTGATCTTCTTACACGTTGAACGGAACTACAAATTGCAAGAGCAAGGAAAGAGATGATTATATCGCGATTTGACACGAAAACACTGATCAAAAAATTGTTAAAAAACTAAAATATTTAGTACGATACGTTCAATTAAACATTGGATTAATTTAACAATTATTTAGTTGCAAAAAAGATATAATTCATTCATGTTTTATTTATAGCTTGTTCATATTTTTTAATCAAGAATTAACTAAACTACACTGAAAGAAATGTTTGGTAAAATCAACCAAAGTTTGGTTGAACAGTGATCAAATGAATTTTATAGTGATAGTTACTAAATATATAGTTGTTTTGACCAAACAATTTGTAGCTTTAATCAAATAATTATTTTCATATAACAAATTACAAAAAGTTTTGTTAAATGTAACTAAGTTTTTAGTACCAGAACTATAAAATTCATTTGATCACTATTCTATCAAACGATTTCTCTCAGTGCAACTCAATATTTAGTTGAGAACGTATCAGAATAAATATTTTAGTTTTTCAATAAATTTTTTTTTCAGTGTATGTAATTGCGATATATATTTGAAGATTTAGATTTACATTCGAAGGATTTTCTAAAAAAAATCAAACAAATCTATTTTTGTCAAAATCTAGATTATGACGCCAAATCATTCTCTATCGATAGCGTCACATTGTGAACAATTTTGTTTCGGTAAGAGTCAAATAGAAAACAGAAAATATAAATGTAATTAGATAATAAATATAATATTTCTGACAAGAACCAAATAAGTCTAGAAAGTCCAAGAACGTCTTTACTCATTTTAAAAACTCTTTTGATCCTTTAAAATATTAATCCTAAAGCTAAAATTTTTTTTTGTTTTTACACTTATATGTCCGGAGAAAAATTGCCATATTTATACAAAGAGAAATATAAATAATGTTTTTGTTAAGAGCATCTCGTAAATAAAAAGTGAAAAAATTATTGCTTTGTACTATAAATAATATTTCTTTCTTTACTTTTTATCATTATTAATATTATAAGGAAAGATAAATGTAAAATATTATTGTATAAATAAATAATAAATACAAAAATCCGACAAGAACTAAACAAGTTCAGATGTTTTTTTCTTTTTTTTTTCTTTAAATAAAGCTTCAAAATATTAATTAAAGCATCCAACTTTGTTCTTATCTCTATTTTTCTATCTCGACCGGAGAAAAATTCTCATATTTATGCAATGAACGGTTTAAAGATGTAAGAAGTTTTTTTGTTTCTTGAAAGTTTAACTTTTTGAATTTATTTGGTTTTTGCAGAAGAAACTCTTTATTTGTACTTATACATAATTTGCTGATACTGAATGATTCGGGGCTTTTGTGCTTTATATGATACTACGCATTCAATCGAGGCTGCGTTTTGATATGACACTCAATACTAAAAATTGTATAATTTACATTATATATATTATAGATTTTTAGGGGGGGGGGGGGCTGACAGTGAATTTTGGAACATAGTCTGAATATATCGATTTATTCAATTTGCTATCTTGTATCGTAATCATAACATTAAATTAATAAATTTAAAACTACGTTGAACTTGTCTCTAAACAATTCAATTTTTTCTGCGGGAGATTAAGAGAAGATTTTTAAGTAGTGAAATTATTGGCTTTTCGAAATTTACGTGCTGCACTTTGCGTGCAAGCGTGTGCTATATAGCGTGAAGTGCATTCAAAGAGATTAAATGCACAATGGTGTAATTGTAGCAATAGGGCTTTTGTGTACAATAGTGTAATTGTATGTACATGATTCGATGTGAAAGAGTCGATGACTGTTCCCTAATAAAACGTGTAGATAAACGAATTAAGAAAGCAAACGTTCTTGTATCAGTAAAAACTACAATGTAAAGGCCTCGTCTTTAAATAATCGCGCGATGATAATTACGCGAAGTTAATCAATGATCGCTCCTTTATCATGGCCGTGTAATTATTGTGTAATGGATTGAGACAAAATATATTCCGTGACCCAAAGTAGCATATCGCTTTTTAAAGATTAAATAACTCTTGAAGTCTGAAGGGTACAACTCTAAATTTATATTGCCCTTTAGATGTCGTGACAATTTTCGCGGAAAGCTTCGAAATTAATAATCGATATTGATGTATGAATGCTTGCAAGAAGAACGTTAGTAAAACACAATTCGCATGAAGAATCAATAAATTATTCGACTAAGAAACGGAGAAAAACTATATATATCAATGATCTATATATCGCTGACACTCGTGTTTCACACTTAAGACTCGATGGCATGATTAACGACTCATTGTGCATTCATACAGCAAGGTTGTTTATCACAAACGTTTCTCTCATTTTTTTTTGTTTTCTTTTCCGGACACCTGCACAAACCAACACATGGAATCCACTGTTCACATTTGTGTCGGGTTCTCACAGTTCAACAGTACTATTAGCACAATAACTATTATTTCATATGCAAGTTAACGGTACTTAGACACTTTATGGAATGTGAATCGCGGATCTAACGTGACTAATACATTCTCAATATAATGCTTTCACCTGGTACACTCATAAATAGCTCTCATAATTATATGTGTAGCTCAAAATATTTTCCTCATTTTAGAAGATTTTAGTTTATTAGCTAAAAGAAGATATAATCTTGATTCTTTTGACAAATGAATACAAATCAAAATGTTACATCTCTCTGAATATAAATATGTTGCTAAGCAGAATTTGATAAGATCCGTTTTCTATGTGTTAAATTCAAACGAGTCTCTTTTCGTAATAAATGGTAATTCATTTGGTTGTGCTCCAGTTCAGGTTAATAAAATAAGAAAAATGTTAATAAATATTCAAAATAAAAGTTGAGTTATTGGAGAAAAAGATAAAGTTGGTATTTTAGGTTTTTCAAAAAGTAATAAATATAAAATTATAATAAATGATAAGAGTGCAATTACTCCGCCTAATTTATTTGGAATAGATCGAAGGATTGCATGTGCAAATAAAAAGTGTCATTCAGGTTGAATATGAATGGAGGTAATTATTGGATTTGCTGGGACAAAATTATCAGGGTTACTAAATATAAAAAAAGGAACAAAAAAGAAAATAATAAATCCAAAAAGATATTTACATAAATGATAAGTAAAGATGAAAAGGAATTTTATCCAAACTGTTTGCTTCTGAAGGATTTGAGGATCCCGAAATGTGAAAAAAATATAAATGTATAATAACTATTATAAAGGCATTATTATAAATAATGAAAACGCTCTCGTGAATTTCGCGACTCGCGTTTGCTTGTTCGGGAAATATTCTTCATTCGTCTATTTCCAGCTGCGTCGCGGGGAAGCCGCGATGGCAATACGGCCAGATGGAAAATTATTTCGCGTATCATTTAAAAGGGCCAAAATAGATCCATGACGGAGGGCACGCGTGTGAATACAAAGGAGTGAATAAATCACCGCGAAAGCTTTTCCACACGCGCTATGCGGGACCTGTCTCCACGAATTCGTCCCGCCGAATTATTGGGCGAATAAACGCAGCCGCAGTTCCACACGCGGTTTTTTTCGGCGAACTATTTTGAAATTTTAATGGCCCGAGCCACAGTTACGGTTGCAACACGTTAAAATTCATGTTAATAAGCGCGCACGAAGAAAAAAACGAAAAAAAGTTCGCGCTGTGTTTGCTGACAATTTATCGATTTGGAGGTTTAGATTGATACAAAACTTCAGCTTCGTAATTATCGTATGAATATGTTTCGGAAGAATAAAAGCTCTTGGTAAAAAGCTTTTTGGCTTGAAAACTCTTGTTTACACGAGAAAATGATTTTCTTGGATTTCATAAATTTTATTGTAGTCAAACAAATTTATTTGAAATGATCCAAACAAACCATTTTATTTGAATCAATAAGTACGACTAATAATAGTGTTATTTTCATCAAATAATAGATATTGTTTGAATAAAACAACAACACTTTTATTTAAATAACGTTTTGTATACTTCATTAAAATTAATATTCCTATTTATTTGACTGAAAGTTGTTTCATTGAAGCATATGCTTATACGAAACGTTATACAAATAATGTTTTGTATAAGCATATGCTTCAATGAAACAACTTTCAGTCAAATAAATAGTAATATTAATTTTAATGAAGTTTTTTCTCTGTGTATTTTGCGTGGATCTGTTTTCAAAGCTATTTCTTTCAATCCGTTCGTGTAGTAGACAGTGACTTGAGTTAACGATATTCTTCTGTACAAAGTTAATATGTATTTTGTGAACAGTTTTTATATGCCAAAATATTTCTATTATGGGAGGAAATGTAGAACGAAATTATTCCAAAGATATCATCATGCATTAGTCTTAATTAAACGAAATTGTCATTTTCTCTCTTTCTCTCTCTCTCTCTCTCTCTCTCTTTCGTATATTACGACGCAAATGAGATAATAAAAACTATTTTAGACCACTTTATCTTTCTTAATAGAGAGAAGAGCAAAGTAGAGTAAGAATAAAAATGTTTCTTCTATATTTTCTTATTTCATATTTGATATTCTTTAATTCTTTCTTCAAAATTTTATCAATATTACTAATATGCTATTGTTCGCCGCATATCTTAGACGAACTATCTCAGAAATGAATTCTTGTATGTATCTATCTTCCAAATCTAGTAACATATGGAAAAGCATGCAATACATTTGTCTCGATTTAGGCGAAAATGGAGGTTTGCGGTCGAACGTGGATCTCACTGTTTGCGAAATTGGTGATATGAAAATCTACAGATTTATCATATGCTATAATACATATACTATAATACAGAAAAAACTTCATTAAAATTAATATTCCTATTTATTTGACTGAAAGTTGTTTCATTGAAGCATATGCTTATACAAAACGTTATTTGTTTAAATAAAAGTGTGTAATTGTTTTATTCAAACAATATCTATTATTTGATGAAAATAACACTATTATTAGTCGTACTTATTGATTCAAATAAAATGGTTTGTTTGGATCATTTCAAATAAATTTGTTTGACTACAATAAAATTTATGAAGTCCAAGAAAATCGTAGTAAATTTACATTCCATTTTCTATTGAATATCTCTGATATTAATCTCCAACGGACTGAAACTCATTGGTGTTACATCGATTCAATATTAATCGGGAGAGGTGATCCAAATATGGAATAAATTCGCAAAATCGGGGTCACATGCGCGACATTCTGTAATTTAAGGTATCACGCTTGATTCAACATTAATATTTGGCACAACTTCAATGCCGTGTGTCTCGATCGTGTACAAATATAGGACGAGTCGTTTAGTTGTGGGCATCTTAAGCGTGTCCTTGAACTTTTTCCACCAAATACCATTTTAGTTTTTATTTGTAATTTAATTTGTGTGTTCATTGATTTATCACATATACCATTAATTTAAATAACAATTATAGTTATACAAGTACAAAAATTTATTTTGTTCATTCACAGTTTAGGAAATAGTTGCCGAATGTGTACTACTTAAGTTATTTTTTATTAAAACAATGATTGGAATTATGTTTTAATCAGTGAAGTTTTACTATCGAAATTTTCAAATAAAGTAGTCACAGGGCTGATGAGAGTGTGGCGCGGTGTGCAAGTTATTTCTGTTCAAAAAACAAACCTTATTTTGTATTTTAGCAGAATTATTTTTTATTATATTTCCAATTTGGTATTGATTTGTACGCAAACAAACGTTAGCAATTATACCTTAATGTTTCAGGCTATTATTATAATGTTTGACCTTTTATTAATTTATTATAACCTTTTAGCAATATGTAAAAGGATATGATTTAGGCAATTGGTTAGGTTAACAACTTAGTAATCTTACCTGTGAGACCTAAATCGTATCGTCTTTACAAGTTTTGAATTTATGAATTAAAATAATTAAAGATGTACATAAGGAATTAACTAATATTATTTTATTAATAATTTATCAAAGAAAGGATTAATTATAACTCCATAATAATAAAGCATCGATTTACAAATACCTATATTATATCACCATAAAACGCAAAATAATAACAAGGAAAAGAACGGAAGTGTCCCCTTCCGATTTTGATGAGTTAATATGTTGTAGTACAGATAAAAATAAGGGACACGTATTTTTTTATACGTGTCTATTTTCACTTTTACGGAGTAAAACACTCCTTTGAAAAAAATCGGTTTTTTTTCTTTCGAAACGTTTATTGTTGAAACTAGAAGAGATACAAAAAAATGTTCTAAATGAAAGTTGAATGGCTCGAAAAGTACTTTATAACAGTGATAAAAAAATTAAAAAAAATTTTTTTTATTAAAAATAATTAGCGAGGCTATTCTGCACAATCGTGCAGTTACACAGAACTTATGTAACAACACTTTTCCGCTTGGCCATGTGTTTACAATTCGATCAGTCAAACAAAACATTTGTTTTCCCTACAGTACCGTTTTAAGATTTCACACAAATATTGCAAGTGTCATAAATAGCACAATGTAAAATCAGCAATTAACTGACGGCTTTGCACATATTGAGCGTATAATTAGAGTCTGTACATGCGGTTAATCTGTACGCGGTATGTGAAATATCATCGATATCTGCGGTGTCCTAAAATTTTTATTGCAATAAATGTACATTTTATATAAATATAACAAGTACACGATAGAACTTTCTAATATATTCAACTTGTGTTAAATTAACACAAAAATTTGAGTGGACCATTCAAGACATGCGATATATGTTAAATTTAACACAAATTTTCCAATTGTTTGATGAATGATATAGTCACGGGTTATATTTTTCTTTCTATAAAGAAAAGCTGAATTCAAGTTATGTATAATTCTGTATAAATTATCTTATACAAAATTATATTAATACAAGGCTAAATAGAAGCTTTTTGAGCACAGTACGTACAATAATGGTATGTTTATGATGCATGTGTTAATGTGCCGAATATGTACATCACGTGAAAATATGCGTAAGATGTTTGCATGTACGAAAGATGAGTTTATATCGACATATCAAGTAGAAGTGTATCCATTTGGGATTCCATAGTCATATATTTCTTCTTGAAGCATGAGACGGTACATTAAGTATGGAAACGTTAGATATATCATGCATGTCTCAAAGTATTCGTGACATTCAAGTCTCTACAGTATTCTAAAGTTGAGAACGCTTCATGCAGTTCTGTTACAACGTAACTCTCTATATTTCATGACATTTCTCTTCGCTAATGAATTAAAAGCGACGAATTCGCTGCAATGTTTCATCTTTCAAAAATAATATTTTTACGTCTTGCTCTGAACTGACGTTCTATTCGCGATATTTACAAAAAAACGCCATAATCGTTTTCAAATCGATGCATAAATCGATAGATGAGATGCAAATAAAATTCTACGTGCAAGAAGCCAAGTGTGAGTACGATGATATCATACGTCGTTTTTGGATTCATCAGCTTCATCATCAATTCACACAGTGCGTAATTTTAGCAACAATTCTCTCTCCCCTTCGTCTCTTTTTCTCTTTGACCGGATTTGAATTACGTTCGTTAATTTCCATAGAGATTACATCGTTAATACATGCTAAATGGTTAATATGATGAAAACTTCCTCGATATTTTGATTTGCGTTCCGCTACAGTGTATGATATATGCGTACAGTTAACGCGCATAATGGCACGTTATCATACGCAGCGTGCCTTGTTAATACAGATTTATTGCTGAAAGTCCGGGAGAAGGAAAGGATATCGCTACTTGTCGTGCTCGGCACGCGCGGCCTAAAGTAGCTTTTCTGCATACCTAATTGTTGTATGCACAAACGTTACGACTTGCTCGTATGTACACTGCCACCTACAATCATATATCACCCTAGATATAAAACTCGAGAGTACGCTTGCGAGTAAAGGAAAAAGAGACGCAATTCGAAAGAAGGATTAGAATATTTTCAAGAAAAGAAAGGAAATAATATAAAATAATTTAATTCTCGGATGTAGAAGAATCATTCGCGTTGATTGAATTATTTATCATTAGACGTGTATACTGGCACCTCAAGTAATTGGCACTGAACTAGTTAGGATTGAGTCTGCTGTTTATCAAAACACTCACACTCAACTCGATGTACATTCAACTCGAGTTCACTTCCATACTCGTGGTAGAAACATGTCTCCAGTAATTATCTATGCAATCAACGTGCAAGCTATTTATTAACACGTCAGCTCAGCGACGAGCTGGGTTGCTGTTGATGAGACACGATGCACACACCCACACACACAACACACATACACACATTTTTCTTTTCCTCTTTCTCTTTCCTTGTTATGCGTGCTTATGCACATTTGTACACGTGGACAGTCAGATTGCTTCCTACCATTACGATAAGCTTCCGCAAATTCATTATTTCGTCTAGGTATCGTGTGGATCTATCTATCTGAAGCTTGTATCTAAATGTGATCGTTTTAAACGCGTCGCCGTGATTTATATAGGATTCGATGAACATTAAGTGAAACGAAATCATTCAAAACGGGAACGGGTACCACCGGTAATACCGCTTTTATTACAAGGTAATACTTGCTAAATCGCACCGCGAGCACGCTTGTGAACTGATCAGATCAAGATGTAGTTGCCTGCACACCTACGTATAAATCCTACGCTGCGAATCTCGATCGCGTTTATCGCATTTTCCACACGAAAGTATATTCACTCAAGAAACATGCTCATTGAAATAAAATTCTGCGAAGTAACTGGCCTAGCTATATATCAGATGCAAAAATACGTGTATGTGATATATTTATCTAATTAGAGAAAAAAATTCATATATTATAAGTTTAATTTGCGGAATTGTTCACTGAAGAAAATTATTTTATTAATATAGTTGACGAATGGTACCAATTATTACTTCGCGAAATATAAACATATTTTGAATGTAATACAAGCTATATTTTATATTAAGGAAATGCACTGTAGAATGCCAGACATTTAACTTGACTTAATAAATGTTGACAATATCATTTGGAACACTGGGCAATCGTCCAATGCATTGATTATGGTAATTGTGTAGCTTAAAAGTGTTGAGATCTAATGATCACGCCGCCTGTTGGAACAGATTCAATTTTGTTTTAGAGGCGTGATCATTATCTTTAGCGCCAAAGTTACTTAACGCGAGTGCTAAACCTTACGTTGAAATATTACGCACATTTATCGAGTTTCTATCTCTCGTTTTCATGTATTTGTTCGGCATATTACTAATTTATAAAGAAAAGATGATTGATTATATCGTTTTAATCCTTATAAATAATTGAAAAGTTTTCTACAAAAAATCAAACAAATCCAAAAAGTTAAATTTTCAGGAGAAAAATTCTTATCTTCAAACCATTTATTGCATAAATGTAGTAATTTTTCTCCTGACTTAAATAATATAAAATTATATAAAATAAATAAATAAAATAAAAATAAAGAAAACATCTAAACTTTTGTTTAGTTTTTGAGGAAATTTTATATTTATTACTTATTTATATTTCTCGTTTTGATTCTTGCCTGAACAAAATTGTTCACAATATGACGCTAATAAATAGAGAATGATGTGGTCATACTCCAGATTCTTTTCTAAATGGACTTGTTTGATTCTTGTAGGAAACCATTTAATTCGATTTCACAAGTTATAAATCATAATTGTATTAATTTAGCACAAATTTTAATAAAATTTAAATAAATTATTTCATTAGAGTTGCAAACTCTATGTATTTTCTCAGTTAGTATCAGTGACCAGAATGTTCTATTTATGCAATTTGACAGGATATAAAATATTATTTGAAAGAGACAGTCCGCAAAAAAGCGAAGCAGGTCTGGACAGCAACAAACTTTTCGTTTTGTTGCTATTAAGAATTGTCACTAATCAATTCTGACCGTCGTGACTTAATAAATGTACATATAAAACTTAATGATGGATGAAGGAAATACTATAATCGTCGCTAGAACGACCGGCGTTGCCATTCCGGTATTTTCTAATGCATATATCATACACACGTACGTATCTAACAGGCACGCGCGCGTATCTGTGTACGAAGTACAAACATTCAATTATCGGTAAACGCAATTTTTTGTCGGCATGCACTTTGTGCTACGTCTCGCTCCAGAAACTGCAGGGTCAGGATATCCTTGCCATAAAATACCGCTTTTTTACGAGCGCACTCACGCTATTAGCTTAGTACCGAAAATAGCCTTTCAGGCATTATAACGGCACGGAACGGTTTCGTACTAAGGATTTATAAATAACTCGGCTTAAGTTCTGGATCTGGAAATACCCTACGATATCGTGCTTAAGCTCGCTTGTAAATTTATTTCGGGAATCACGGAAGTTTCGCGTTTGCGGGAGAAATTTACGAACGATTACCGATGACAACGCAGCATTTCACTCGATGTATCTCTAGCATATCGCATGCTGAAAGTTGAATCTTCGTGCTGTATATCGTATATTGTTGAGATCAACGATACGATTTACCATAGAAGTTCATGTATAATGTTGGTATCTAATGTTAATATTAGATATGATAAATTAAGCAATGATATCGAAAGATTGCGATCGACATTGAGAGGACATTCTAGTATACCATTACAACCGAGAATGTCCTCTGATGTATATTCAGATAGCAATGATACATACGAGTAATCTTGAAACATACATCTGCTGGAAGTTGACATATGGCCGTCGAAGATAGAAACTGGAGAATTTTTATTTTGCCATAAATGTACAGAGTGCCTCAGATTTTTCTGTGCAAACTTTTGTAGTACATATGTACTATGTGCAGAAATAAGAGAAAAATATTTTATATAATCATAAAATTTCTTGACAAATTTAATGTTACGTCGATGTCAAACTTGTATTGACACAAGACGGATGGCACTTTAAAATGCAAACTTAGATGAAATTGTTTTTTACACATTTTACATTTTTGTTATAATTTTTTAATAAAATAGTTTGGGACCTATGTTTGTATAATTTTTTCTTATTTCTGCTCATTAAACATATTACTAAAGTTTGTACGGATAAACTTGGGACACCCCATTTATCCATGCTATAGAGTTTTCGATGTAACGATATCGCGTTATATTCTTGTGTAAATTCTTGCAAACAAATGTGAAAAAAATCGCCTCAGAATTATAAGCTATTTGTAACTTTGAAATTTCGCTAAAGCAATTTGAACTCTGCCACTTTGGGCAGAAATTTTACTTCTAGGAAAAAGGATGAATGTTTGTTCAATCTCTTTTAGGATAAAATTATAAATTGAAATTATATCGATTTAACAGCGCTCACAAATAATTTCATTTCTGCCATAAAAAATTCCATTTGTTTTATTTTAAATGATGGGAAAAAATTAAATTTCTGCGCATATCGATGAAATCAATTTTAATTTGCGTGATTCGAAAATTCGTAAATAATTTATAATTGTCATTCGTTTTTTATTCATGCATGACGGGGGAGATGTTAACTACACAGGATTTTATATCAAATTCTAAATGAAACTTTTTTTATATTAAATTAATATATATAAACATTATTTCTTTAATATCTTTAACAATAATAATAAAAAATATAAAGAGAAAGAAAAGATACTCATTTTGCTTGTGCGAAATTAAATCATGGAATATAACGAGCGCTTGAGCATCCCTACCTTTCGCACGTATCTTCCTTCGGTACCGTCACCCTTCCTGCTGCATTCACCATTGTGTAAGAGCAATGTTCATTGAACCAGTCGTCGCGCATCCTGGTATCGAGGGAAATCACGGAGGGGTTAATGTCCAGCCTGTGCAGTAAGAACGAGAGAATATTGTCCGGCCATATGTTACCAAAACGTTGGTCAGCTGTTTGTGACGGTCGTGGACAGCGGAGACTACGATATACGCCGCTATTGACCATTTATCAATCGTATTCTCGCCGCTTCATCGAGTGCCGAACGGTGCGCAACAGACCTCGATGCGCGATTGATTTTGGGATGGGAAACAAAGGGCCAGATAGAGGGATACTGTATTACCATTCTCTGGAAATAATCCGTGTGCCGATGTAATCGCAAGGAGAAATTGTAAGTGAATGATTCTATTCGCGTTGTATCATGCTAGTTTTGTGACGGGTACGAGAACGTCTTAAGGATGTTCTGGCTGTGCAGTCCGAGCTAAAAGTTAAAACTGCAACAAAATATATTCATTTTCGCTACAAAAGTTATTATAAAAAAGTTATTATAATTTTTATTATAAAATAAAAATTTGTATTTTTTTGAAGAAAACAACGAAAAATTGACGGTTTATAATAATTTTTGCAACGAAAATGACTATATTTTGTTGTAGTTTTAAAGACATAACCTTTAAAGCAGTTAGTAGATCTAAATCAATTTTTGCACAAATACTTATTAGAATTTTATTAATATATATAAAAATTTTGGTTTAATTTTCAATGTTCCTTCCTTATCAAATTTACAAGAAAACACAATTTTTGTAAAGAGTGACCCCAAAATCAAGGCTTTTTTAGCCCATTTTTCGTACCTTTTATGCATCGCATTTAGTTTTAAATGATACCTTATGATGAGACATTAATCCCAGAAAAATTT
>QKQZ01031437.1:0-16871 GCA_003595255.1 Solenopsis fugax | reverse complement strand
AAAAATTGTTGAAAAATATTGATTGTAATCAAAGTTAAAGCTTCTCAAAGTTGAAAAAGTCTCCTAGACCCGAAAATGTATTCCGTATTTTACAGGATCGGTGTGTTTAAGAGTTAAGCTTGTATTGTAAAAATTAAAATTATATATTCTAAATACCATGTTCATAAGGTAATAGCAGCTCGAGAAAATTATTTGAATATATTTCACTATACATTTGGTAGTTATAACGTTTTTTTTTTCAGTGTGTAAAAAAAAGTTATTCATGTTTCTTTAGTAATTCTTTCTATAAAATCAATGAAATAAACAGTTTTTTTCCTCTCTAATCAATTTTTAATTATTTGTTTATATCAGTTTATTTATATGTATGTATATGTGTACATATATACGTACACATATTTTTGTATGTTTTTTGTATGTGTCAAAAGATATATTCAGAGTAGCCGCACAAAACCTGCACTTACATTTTTATTAAATTTGAATCAACTTTCGTATTCGTCATATTGGATTCGCCTTTATGAATTTTGATGTCGCAATTTCGAAATCAGCGATTTTTAAACCTTTTCATAGATATTTCCATATCCATAACAAAGGTTAATTTTTCAGTTTTATAATTTTGGCACAATATGATGGGTATCCAGCCTACTACGCATTATTTTAAATAGAGTAACTTCAGTTTATACACCGCATGGATCGAAAATTTAATTTATCAAATATTATTTATTATATTTAAGGAAAATGTGAATTATATCAATAAAAACTTCTACTACTATAAAAAACCTGTCTACAAAAATAATTAGAAATACAAAATATTTATTTTCTTATATTTAGAAAAAACCTTTAAAATGCTCTTGCATTTTTGCCGTATATAAAAAATGGTCAGATTTATGGTCACTTATGAGATGAGTAAGACATTCAAATTGGACAAAGGATACAAGAGTTAAGCATTTATATTTTTGTACATTCTACCATATACATTACTATTACTTTACTCTTATGTATCGTGATATAATCAATAAAATTTTTACATTTTCTTTAGAGAGTAATCATTTTACTAAAATTGCAATACATCATCACACTACTTATAACATTGACAAATTGTTTCAACATACAATCGTTTCATTACTATTAAAGGAAAACAACTAAAATTACAACACAATACTAATACATAAAGGCATATTGCAAGCAAGTTATCAATATTTCTATTTTTTTTTTTTTTACTTTTGCGGCTTAAATCCCTATGCGACGTAAATATTCGAGTTACCCTAAATGTTTAATGCTTACAATTTTTATAAATATAAAATTGAGAGACTAAATAAATTAAATTAAAAACATTAACAAAGAAAATTATTCGTGAATTATGCAAACTTATTTAAAAATTAAAGATACCAATTTTGATAACATTAGAATATATATTTTTGAATCATTGGGCGAAGGATATTATATATGTAAGAAAAAAATATTTTATAACTATAATTCTGTTTTAAGTGCCTTATAAGGTAAATGTACGGAATTACATCACTGACCCGAATGACGCCACCGTAATTTGTTTTGTGCCTTTAATAAAACACAAGTAGCTGATTAAAAGTGTCTAAACATTACCGGAAAGCAGTCGTCAAAGTGCAACAAATAGTTCCATCGAAGTAAGTAAACGCATATAATGTGATTTTTCGTGAAAAGCTGTTTCCAATAACCCATGTCGAGAATCTGTCACTTTTAACTGTCCACGACTAAATTTATTTTTAAATTATTACTACGACAATGTAACCTGTAATATGATAAAATTAAATTTGGGTTGAACAAAGTGTTTTAGTTTTGCACGATTATTGTGTTTGAAAAATGATAAAATAGTTAAGTATCATATAATTATAGTTTTTATAAAATATAATAGAGGTGGCCAACACACAGATAGGCATAATTCAGGACATTTGCAGTTCACATTTAATTCTTTTATACATAAAAATTTTTGTTAATTTTCAACTTTTATATATGTTTTCGCTAATTTACAAATATTAACTTTAAATGAAATTCATAGTCTTACCTAACACTACTTTATCTTTTTCAAATAACCTGTCAAAAATTATTCCTTGCTTAAAGTGATGTAATTCCGTACAGTTACCTTACTTTACGTTAGATTTCTTAAAATAAAATTCTATTTATAATTTTATATATAAAATATATTATCGAATGTATGTTTTAATATATATTTCATATAGATATTGTATTTCTAATTTTTTAATGTCTTATTATTTGATACAAAAAATTATAAATAAAATTTGATATAAAATATAATATAAGTTATAAATCATTTAAAACAGACTTTAATAATTGTAGCAATACAATACGAGTATAAAAAGTATGAGTATAAAAATGTTATTTAACTTTATCTAATGTATTAAATTCTCTAAATACTTTTTCATTGATTCGTTAAATAGAAAACTCGCGTGCATAGCTCTATAAATTGCATGTGTTGATTTCTCACAACGGAGAAGGTGCGAAAAGCGTGAGAACGGTCTTACAAAATAAGAAGAAATATGTAAAAGTAATTGAAAATATTGAAATCTAATGTAATAAAATATCATTATGTGAAAGGCAAACGATAAAAGTCGTGAAGATCCATGGCACTTATTTTCCCAGAGAACTTTTTGGTCGTAAACGCACAACTTCGACAACAATATCCAATCATGATTGTTGCGGTTGTCGCAACTATATGCAAATTTCGTGTACAACCGGTCATAGAATATCGGTTGTACAGGGCACGTTGTCACGGTAGATGTGGAAAGAGGTGATCACGAACGGCCTGGCTCTTTAAAGTCGGCAGTAGTGGCATACACTTTCAGAGTAGGGGAACTACCGCGCATATAAGACAGAATATGAAGGGGTCCCGTCCTTAGTTTATTACAAAGTATCAGTACAACTTGTTGCCAAGAGTCTCAATTCCTATTCGCTTTTCTCGAGTCCTTCTACCGTCCTTCTATCGATCCTGTTTGCAAATTAATCGACGTCGCGATCATTTATTTCCTGTGGACCTTCAAAGTGTTGCTGGTGTTCAAGTTATAAGTCTCTTTTTGTAAGCGTCCGTTGCGAAGGATAATTGATCGTCCGGGATGACCGCTAAGGATCTGCTCACATTTTTACAGACGTAAGGACGAGAAAGTGAGGAGTGTCGTGTTTCTCGGGAAGGGCAGGATGGCCTTCGCGAGGATAGCTTCTACCCTGCTTCTGGGTCTCTGGGTCGTCTTGGTATCGTGCGAAGATCAGAACGTGACGGAAATCAATAGCGCACTTAATGAGCCCGATTTCCCCATTCGTAAGATCATTATGAAAGAATTCTTTTTACCTAATTTATACCATCAATTAATTGTTGAATCATCATTACTAAATCACTCTTTACGCAGAAGCTTTTGTCAGAAGCTGAGACGCTAAATTGACACTGATTGCTATGCAGCGTGCGCATTGTTAGTCACAGATATCGCGGTGGTAATATTCATTATATCCATGACATCGCAACGCAGACGCATACAAACGATTGTTTTCATTCGAGTTTAAAAATTAAAAGCGGCATTTAAAAGTACTAACATTATGCATTGTGATATAAATGCTTATTAAAACTGTAATTTATAATTGCATTTATATGATTATTCATAATAATTTATTTATTTATTTAACGTCGAAATTTGTTGAAGTTTTAAAATGTTACACAGTTATTTAATAAATATTATTACAATTTAAAAACAATTGCGGAAGAAAAATAAAATCGCGGAAGAATTAATATTCTTTTTCTCACTTCCGGGGAAAAGTCTGTTACTATTTTACTTTATAATTTGTTAACAATTCAATGATGTACTGGAACCCATTTATTTGTTAGTCTATAAAATATGCATTTGTTCAAAGTTAAATAATAAGTAAAATGCTAAAAATTAAATAATAAAATTAAAGAGTTAGTGATTTTTAACTTAACTGAGCTAATTTTAAATGACTTAATTTTTTACCTAAATTATTTATTGTTGAAATATATAAACTTTTTTCCTAAGATAATATAAATTTATTAACTTTTTTCCTAAGTTAAAAATTTATTTATACAAAAGAAAAAATACCTTTTTATAAAAAAAAAAACAATCTTTGTTATTTCGTATACTTAATTTACAAATAAAATATTAAATTTGATGATCCATATAATTCTTTTAATTATCTCTAACTTTAAAAACTTGTGAATTTTTAACATGAATAATACTTTTCAAAATTAACTTTTAATATAACTCAAGTTAATTTAATCTTAACATAACTTTTAACTAGTTAGTTTTTTGTTCATGTAATTTTTAATGTAACTAAGTTATTTTCATAAGTCATTAACTTTAATTTAATTCAGTTAAAGAATATATTAATTTACCCAATATTGCATTTGTTTTACATTAGCATTTATTCTACAGTAAGGAGAGAGAGAAACAGAGAGAGAGTATGTGTGTATGTATGTGTGTTGGTGTATCGGTGTGACCATCTTGATTACGTGTGCGTAAAGGACAATAGGAAATGATTACGCGAGTGTAATCTTACCTCGCATTTTCATTTACATTTTCCACCGAACATCTCGAGCATATCTGCCTTTCTCTTTCGGCGTAATCCGAAGAAATACAAACAATAGATGTACTGTATGATTACGTGACGGAAGCCCGTTGTCTTGATTGCACCTGCACTCTCGGTTATTGTGACTGACAACCATTAATCACGCGAACTTTTCCGCAACATTTTCAAAATTTTGATCGAAGCTATACATTTGACTTTCGCGAATCACATAATTGATTTTATTACTCTTTAAATATTTATCCTGTTTCGAGACAAAACAGAAGTCAGTTTTTTTTACATTTTCTACATATTGTCGAAAATTATTTATAAATTTCAATTATTCCATTAATATGCAAATTAATTATGCCCCAATTAATTTTCATAATAACTTTTTAATATATATATATATATGTGCTACATGTATATGCTATATGTATCTATCATTATTTGTAACATCGTTCTCTACAATTAAATTAGTAATCATATTATATATTTTATATTATAATACAATTACATAATTATATAATTATGAAAAACTTGGTGCAAAATAATATATTTAAATTTTAACTTATAATTATCATAAATAAAGTGATGATTTTAATAGCAAAATTATGAAAATAGTTATTCTGTTATTACATTTATGTAATTTACCTCTTTTTTGTTGTTCTTTTTGTTGCAATTATCAAGTTAGAAATAGTAGAAGATAAATATAACCTATTTTTTGCATCTAAATAAAGAAATCCTTACATCTAAATAAAAATTAAATTATTTACTTACGTTTCGAAAAAAAAATCAAGTCATAATCTTTTCATAAATTAAAAATATTGAATAGACGTTAAAAATATGAATAAATAGACTGCAACATAACTTTTATATTAAAAGAAAAATAACGATATTTATTTTACTAAAATAAATATGTTATAAAATATAATATGTTATATAAGACAATGGATTCACTGATATCTTTTCATGATTTTTTTCATACTAATCATTTCGTTCTAATATCATTTTGTTTCGTGCACTGATAAACTTATTTGTTTAGTAAAAATGTCGATTTTTTTATATACCATTTCTAATAATAATGATAGCCAATCTTTAGCAAAATAATTTGCGTGTATGAAGCGACACCGACCCGGTGGTCTTCGCCAATATAATGTCTCGCAATATGGCGTAACGTTTCTCGGCGGCATGGCGAAGGTTATGTCAGAGATTGCGTAATTCTCGGTGTCGAGGATCGGCGGCAATCGTCCGGAGAAAGTACCGGGTTAAAGCCGGTGTTACAACGATGTACGCAAAGCACTGTCGATTCTCCACTCTGTATACCTTACGTTACACTCGAGTGACGACATTTCTTCGAGGCAGTCATGTTGAAGACTCGCAAATTAAACTTCACGAAGTAAGGGTAAAAAAGCTAAATCAAATCAATCATTCTCTTCATTTCTTGGGAACGAGAGAAAGAGCGGATCTTTATAAATTTCGCTTTAGGAAGAAATATACGTGATTACCACCTATCTTTCTTCTTTGTGAATATTTGTAGATAGTTGCTTGAGCGAGCGTTAACTTATCTGCGAGTTCTTATTGTGTTTGTGCCGAATCTTCGTGCGGTAGCACTTGCAATGGTTGCACTTTCCGAGTCTTCCGCTTTCTGAGGCCATTCAGAGCATGATTTATCGTCGAGCTCAACATCGTCACCTTCAAATCGTTTAAACCAATATTAGTACACGCTATCGGTACTCTTTCTACGTGTCCCAACTTTCCTGCTTCGGCAGCAGTTTTATGACGAAATGTAGCAAACACAGTGGCAGATATAGATATTTTCTTCCTTCATTTTCAAATAAATTAAGTGTGATTATATATCAATGATCTAATTTCTCGAAGGTAATGATTCAAGAATGTGTATTTTCTTCTTTTTGTTTCTTTTTGTTATTCCCATTGAACTTATGTTTTTATGAGCATTAGAGTCAGCGTACTTTTTCCTTCTTTATCTCTCATTTAGCACGCGTTCGTTCTCGGTCGACTCGATCGGTATCCCGAGTGAAAGTGGCGACGTAATAGCCATGCCAGTGAAGCGTCAAGTGGTCCAGATTCCTACGCGAGATGTAATAACAGTGCAAAGAGACTAAAACGTCTCTGCACAGATTTTAATTACGTTTATAAAGGTCAAGTGTTATCATATTTAGTTTTATTTTGATCGCGCATATTATTTTTTTTCTTTCTTCCTATTTGTTTCGGAGTGATAATAATTGTTAGTTTTACGAAGTCCTTGAAAATAAGAAGAATTAAAGAACATAAAAGAAATAAGGAAATCTTGAAGAGTAATTCATTGAAAACGTATTATCGTTTTATATTAAGTGTTTTCTAGTAGAAAAAACATATCATTAACATAACATTACGGAAAAAATAGAACATTCCAATCTAATCACTCAACTAACTAGGAATGTTCTTTAGTAAGAATTGTTTGAAATCATAATACCCTATAAGCGCGCAAAATATTATTTAATATTAAATATCATTCCTGAAATATTATTTAATATTAATAAAAAGTGGTTATTTGTCCACTCCTGATAATATTATATGAATATTATATAAATATTTCTTTATTATAGAAGTAAATAATATTTATTTCAATATTTTAAATTATCTGGAATATTATAGCTTTTAAATGTAATAATTATAAAGTTTATGAATGTTTTATGCATAATAATTTACATTATTTTTTAACAAAAATATTTGTAGAACATTTTCACAACATTCCACGGACATAATATACCACGAATATTATATAAAGCGGACATGTAGCATTAATAAAATATTCCTATAATATTAAAAAATATTATATTCAGGAATTAATTATTATTTTAATAGTATTGTAATATTATTATAATTTTTAATAATATTCATATAATATTCTAGGATATTGTAAAGTATCGATATGATAATATACTGCTCATTTAGGATAATAAAATAATATCATTCAAACTTTTACTGTTCTACAACTGCATGTAAAAATCTTAATAGTTTCTTTAGATACACAATCACAACTCGGAGAGCTAAACAAGTAACAATTTGAAGTTCCGGGACATCCAAAGTATGTCGTCAAAAGTCCCGTTTGTATCATTAAAAATTTAACATTTAAAATACGTCCTGAGGATGTCGTTTAGACGTTCTATAATAAAGATATTCATGCATACGAGGGCTATTTGAAAATTTTCCGGCCTTTTTAAGAAAAACACATATTTCGAAGCAAAATTTATTTCTCGACGTAGTCTCCCTGCAACTCGATACATTTGGTCCAACGTAAAAAAAAATATAAAAAAATAAAAAATAAATAAAAAAAATTTAAAAAAATAAAAAAAGGGGAGGCTTCACCGTATACAGAGTCTAACTCATCTTTTATTTCCTGAGTCTTTTTCCCTTTCAAATGAAGGAATTTTATCACTGCGCGATACTCAATTTTCTCCATTGTTGACAGACAATGTCAGCTGACAACTTTGGAAGAGTTGCCATAGACAAAGTAATGATCAGAATGACTTCAAATTTTTACGGTTTACATATGTCAAGGCGATCTATCGGACGGCGAAAGAAATTTTTTTCTACAGTTACTTTATGTCGATGAGGCCGGAAACTTTTCAAATGACCCACGTATATTTTGAGAACGTCTAAGGGATGTTGTTAATATATCTGATATTTTAACTGGTTAAAACTGAATTTCTTTAGATTTTACTTTCATTAAAATAATATTGGATGCATTTATTTTAATACTGGATGATCTTATTTTATATATTTGATCAATAAATGTCTCAATAACAGTTCTGATACCATGTTTTTACTGTTTTCAATAGACGTCTAAAGGATGTTTCGTAAAACGCAGTACGTAGCATTGCCGATAAATGCCAACAGGAAAGTTGAATTTTTCGTAAATAAAATACGTATGCAATAGAATAAAAGGTGCAGCATTATAAATTTTTTTACTTTTATTTTAAAACAATTAAGAGTGTGTTTTAAAACAAAAGGATTTCTTAAAGTCGAAAGCACAAAATTCAACTCTAAGATGAAAATAAGTAACAAGTATTTTAATAGTAAAATTTCCTATAGTTCAACTTAAAAATCAATTCAAATATTTGATATTTCTGGAAGATATACGGGGTGTTCCGTAAAGATTATAACAACGATTAAAGAAAGATCCATTTTGAGACGAAAATCCTTATGCTGAAGTGTCGAAGCTAAAACAAATGATACGTTTTTAATTGAAGTGTTTAAAGTTAGCAAATCAAATTTTCCAAAATTCGCGTGCTTAAGTATATCGCATAGTAAAGGTGTATGCAAAATCAATATGAATAATAAGAATCATATTTAAGAACACCTTTACTTCTGTGCGATATGTCTCATATCTGAGCGCGCACATTTTAAACAATTTAATTTACCAACACTTTAAACGCTCATTTGAAAATTATTGTAGCCTCATTTTAATATGATTTTGATATGATTTTCGTATTTAAATGATTCTAATAATCTAAATATTATTACGATACACCTTGTATAAATCAAAATATAATTATTAATGTAATTATTATGTAGCTTAATTTTTTTTAATGCAATAATGACAAACGCATGTCTGAAAAATACATATCTCTACGGCATCTTCGGTATACCTATGCGCTTTATTTGAATCGGATGTCTTTGGGCTTTATAGTGTATGTTGTATGTCCTAATGATGTCTAGTGGATGTCTTTGAACAATACATTATACATAAAAAAGATATCTTCAGCAATATTGTCGAGTAATGTTCAGTATATCAAATGGAGTGAAAAGCAGAATGTTGGACGTCCATATGGTGTCAAATTGTTACTCGGGGAATCGCCTAGAACCACCCAGAAGAGTATGAATCACCTAGCATTAATTAATATTAATGAGATACATAATTAAACATAGAGAGGACATCAATCAATTTTAAGTTGATAAATTATTAAAGAAACTAAAATGGATAGACAATAACTCTGAATCACTCTATAAATTACAACCTTCAAATAAGCATATAACAAATGTATAAATTTTTAATTTTTTAGTATTGTTATACGCTATTAATGTTTCTCTTATTTTTTAATATAATTATTAAATAAAATTTCATATCAGAAAATACGAATAATAGGTATAAATAATATGACTGTAGAAAGTTTTTCATTGTTACAATTTCGCCAAAGTTGTTCATTTATTCCATATTCTAAGAAAAGTTTGTAGCTCTTCCACGAAGTCAAGAAAATCCCATACAGATCGTAAAATGTTAAGTATTTGAAAATTAGAAATTTAAAAAATAACGCTCTTGTATCCGGGTATATCTATATTTAAATCCGAGAAGCGTATTACGTGCTCAGTGTTTAGAGAAGATGCTTAAGAAGGATTAATGGGTACTATCAAATACGTGAGTTGCCTGTAAAATCTCACTATTAGCTCGTTGCTCAACGTCGTGATACATGTTATCATTATTAGCATGCCTATTATTAATTGCATAATTTCCGTTACATAATATTTGATCGCCTTAAGTTTTCTTTTTTTTTACAGCCGAATATGTACTACCATGCAGCAGAAAAGACCCAAAGATCGAGTCGTGTTTTCTTAACACGCTCACCCATATTCAGCCATATTTAGTGAAAGGTGAGTAAAGTGGCAATTCATCAAATTAGCGAAATGTACTATACAAATTAGAGAAGACGTGATATAATCGCATTACTTTGACATGTACTTAAGATATTTGACTCTACAGTATAATTAAAAACAGGAAATAAAGTACGTAATAAAATAAAATAAAACTTAAAAATTTTCTAAATCTTATAAAAGTGTTGTTTCTTATAAAAGCAAGTTTAATTGTATTTATTGTAAAATTTCTTTCTATTTTTCTATTAATAGCTTTTCTGTTAATATCTTGCTTAAAGTTACAATCATACGATTTATCATATTTATTGCAATCAATTTTGACTTGTCTTGTAACATCCGTAAAACCCTTAAATAGTTCGAATAACATCGACGTAATAAGAAATTAACAATTGTATGATATCTTAAAACTTTCATTTCAATGAATCAAATTCGATTTTTAGTTTTTTTTTTCTGTCAAATTTATATCAATTAATGTAACCAATTTTCAAAATAATCTTGTAAATAACAAAATATTACTAAAGTTACATAAAGTATATTATCCTGTCGCAAGAGCGTACAGTAAACTTTCCTCCTTGTTCCATAAATATCGTGAAAATTTGTACAACTGATTTAGACTTACAATGATACTTTATGTAATAGACTAAGTCGGAACTCGAGACTTCGTAGAAAAGCATTGCAGCATAATTACAGGCACGACGTCGTTGCAAAATATTGGCTCGATACAACAGCGATTAATTCCGAAAGAGCTGAAAATCATTCAAATCAATAAATAAAAGAAAAAATTAAAATAACTACATGGTCTCTAAAAATATATTTTTAAAAGAAATGATACAGATACTTAAAAAAATATTCAAACTTGTACAAAATGAATAAAAGTAAAGAAATTAAAAACTGTTTAAAAAATATTTAAATTATTAATTAGAGAGAAATAAGTTATTAATTTATAATCAATGCTTTGAGACAAAATGAAAAATTCTTTTGCCTTTAAATTATTTTATTTGGTTTATAATTGTAGAAAATGTTATTAGTACCAATTGTAAAATTAGATCATAATAATAACCTTAAATAAAATTAAATTATATTAAGTTATATAAATACGTTTTATGTCACATCCATTTAACAGATTGTAAAATTATGTTACATAAAATTATATAAATTTGTCATATGTTCGACATAGCTATTTAACACATTAGGAAATTCATTAAAATACGTAATCGTATAGTTATAAATGCAGTGTGCATTTATGTGTATAAACTTGTGCACTTTAGAAAATCCTTTAAAATTTTCAAAAATTTACATTCTAAAATTAAGTACCAATTTTAATTAAATTAATCTCAATCAAAAACGTTTATCGAAATTATATAATAAAAGTCTTTAGATTCTTCATTACAAAATTAACTGCTGAAATGCTTGAATCGAAAGTATGACTAATATAGGAATTCTGGATAAAAGAAAGTAGTGCTCGACGGTGAACAATGACACATATCACAACGGTATGTCATAATTTTTATGTAATTAGTGATGAAACGCTACCGCATCTTTTAATTTATGCTACGTAATCAGTAATAACAAGTAAGTCAAGAAGAAATGTGCTACTGTTGTTTCCTTATAAATTCATATGAATGTCTAATGTTCACATAAAGCACTCTCTTAAAAAGACTGCTATCATTAATTGATCATTTTACTACAAATAATCTTGTAATAAACAAGTTATATAAAATCTGGTTAATCATTACCTCTTGCTTATTAATATATGCATTTTCGTTATTTTTAATCAGCCTTTTTCCTCAACATATTCTCCATATGTAAGAAGAGTCCCAATGTGTCACCAAAAAAATACTAATAAAAAAATGGCGTCAGTAATCTTTTTCTTGCATTCAACGATTTACACTATACGACGTACATACACGATAGATTCCGCATGTTATATATTTTCTAACACTTTAGATTTAGCAGAACGGTGAGAAATCAAAATATATAGTGCTTGTTTGCATCTCAAGATCAAAATTGAGAAAATTGAATTAATTACTTTGTAGAAGAGTTAATGTATTATATTTATAAAAGTGAGTATATTTATAGAGTTACAATTTTTTTTCTTTTAAAAAAATAACTGCTATAAGTTATTGACTCTGAAAAAAGTAACACGTTACGATCATAATTACTCAAAAAATAGTAAGTTGTCACTTTCAGCAGTTACTTTTCTATTAATTTTTTATAATATTTATGCATTACTATTTTAAATAGAAAAACTTTATATATTTTTTTCAACATTATTAAATTATTTTACTTATTATATTAAACATTCGGCTATACCGTATTATATTGTATATAATAAATCACTTTAAGAATTTAAACTCAAAATATATTCAATATGTTAACTGAATATATTTACTAAATATAAATCATAATGATGAATATAAATCAGCTGATGAATAAGTATGAAATATATAAAGTAATTACAAAAGTAACTACTAAATTAATTACTAATTACTAAAAACATGTGACTAACTTAAGTTGAAGTTTAAAAAAGTAACTGTAATTATTAATTTTGTTACTTGTGCCTCGAATTGAGAAATAACGAATTATCTCAATTCTGCTAGGGGCACAAATTGAATTGTGAGAAAGTACATTTTTTTAGTGTGCCAAAGACTATATGTGCTTCAAGAAAAATGGCAAAAAACCATGCGAAATAAAGCAATGATATCATACAAACAATCTATGGAAAACATTTGCAATCTATGCAAAGCATTATAGAGAGAGAGAGCGAGAGAGAGAGAAATATTATTATTTGATTCAAATGAGTTATCAGAATTTCACCGCACAGATGAATAAAATTAAAATGTAGGGTTGTGCCTTCGCAATTTTTTTGGACAAAAGTAACTCGAGTAAATGAAATCAATCAATTTTACACGATTTTGTTTTACAGACTGCATAGTTTAAACAATATAATGTAAACAATTTAATAATGAGAACATTATTGATAATGTAAAATTATTTTATACGTTTGTTGTTTTTTAAAATAATTTATATTTTTCTTTTTCTTAATATATACGAGAGCAAGGTGAAAAGTTCTCGGCCTAATAGTGAAAAAATGAGTTTTTTTATTTTAAAAATGTATTTATTTCTCAATGTAGTCTCCCTTTAGTTCAATACACTTTGTCCAACGTTTCTCCAATAACTGGATTCCGTCCCTGAAGTGCGATTCTGGAAGGTCTTCAAAATATCCATTTACCACTGCTATCATCTCTTCATTTGACCCAAACCGTTTTCCAGCCACAAATTTCTTAAGATTTGGGAATAGGTGAAAGTCAGAGGGAGCCAAATCTGGCGAATAGGGAGGATGTTCCAACAATTCATCAAATCTCTCAATTTTCCCATTGCCAAAGCGCCTTTGTGGGCGACAAATGCGGCACCCATCTTGCACAAAGCTTTCCCATACTGAGTTCTTCGTATAAAATGTGCCGTACCCTTTCTTCTGAGATGCCTACAGCTTTAGTTATCTCATACACCTTTAATCATCGATCATCTAGAACCATATTGTGTATCTTCTCGATATTTTCTTCGGTAGTTGCAGTTTTTGGCCGTCCTTCACGTGGATCATCTTCAATCGATGTACGACCACGTTTAAACTCCGCTGCCCATTTTTTTACTGTTGATAACGAAGGTGCAGACTCCTTATACACTTTCACCAACTTTGGATGAATTTCTGTTGGCGATAAACCATCCAAAATGAAGAATTTTATGACGGAACGGTATTCAAGTTTATTCATTTTGTCAAAAACTCAATACGCTTACTTTAAATNCTTTAAACAGCTGTATAAAACAAACTATTTGTCTGATCAAATTCACATTTGGTATTTACTTTTGCAACAAGTGTGCCAACATAACAAAACAGTAATTTCATTTGTAGCAGTGCCATCTATGGGCTAGGCCGAGAACTTTTCACCTTGCCCTCGTATTTCAATTCATCATTGTAACTTAAGAAGATTAATAGCCATTAGCACGAAAAAAACGATTTTATTGAAGTAAAAAAATTTAGCTAAAGACAAATCTGAAAATTTAGTTGAATTATTAAAATAATTACAAAATATAATAAATATTTAAGCATGATAAGCTGTAAAAATTTTCGACATGATAGTCTCAGTTAATGGTATAACCAAATTATTTCCAGATCTGTATGAAGCACATTTGTAAATACTGTAGCAAAACCGTTTTTTTCGTATATAAACTGGAGTAAACTATAACAACTTTGATACACTTTTTTATTAAGTCGGTGGGGAATGTTCTCAACGATTATCAACTAGTCGAAAATTGTTTCTAATTGTAATTTCTTAACTAGGTATCTCGGAATTGGATGTGCCTCCCATAGAGCCGCTAGTGATTCCCGAACTGAAGATGGAGAATGGTCAAGGTCCGGTGCGTGTTAGAGCGATTTTCACCAACATCACCGCGATAGGGCCAGGAAACTATACCGTCACTAAAGTACGAGTAAACCTATCATCATATAGATTTGATCTACATCTATCTTTGCCGAAGATTGAGATTCATGGCAGCTACGACATTAATGGAAACGTACTTCTCTTCCCCATACAAAGTCACGGTGATTTTTGGGCACTGTTTGGTAAGAGCTTATTCCCGTGTAGTAGAACAAAACGCTAATTTCATAACTTATTAAATAAATATACCATCCTTTTGATTTGTATCTTGGTATTTTAGGCGACGTGAAGGCAGTCGCTCGCATGCAAGGTGTCGAAGAAGTGAGAGACGGTGTTCGTTACATGAAGATCTCTCGATTGCTAATCGACTTCAGTCTCGGTCGAGCCAGATTTCGTATAAACGATCATCTGAACGGCAACAATGTGATCGGCCAGGCGATGAACCAATTCCTGAATCAGAATATCAAAGAGATAATCGAGGAAATGAGACCAGCGGCCAGTTCAAGTATCGCAAAGTATTTCAAGGACTTCTTGAACACTGTTTTCACCAAAATGCCCCTGAAAGTTTGGATGCACGACACGTAATAGTTCCCAATTCCGTACAAAGTTCATACGCAATATCCATGATTGCTGCATTACTTCACAGCGTACATTTCATGATTACGAAAAATTATCGTAAAATTAGTGATAGAATTAAGTATCTTACAAGCAGATTTGAATCTGCTTGAGAAATTTCGAGCTCTCTATAATTACTTCGAAAGATAAAAATAGTATTTTCAAGTAGACTCCTGAACGAAATGTTCGAACTTTCTATAATTATCTCGAGAAACAAAAATATTATTTTTTCAAACAAACTTATATCTAGAATAAATATGTTTGAATTTTTTTTATCGTATCGATTATTTCACAAGTACAATGAAATATTATTTCTTATGAGCATTACGAAAATGAAACTTGATTATTCGATTCCGATTTTTAATTTGAACTTGATCCCATCACTAATCGTAATCTCCATTATAATAATACATAATAAATACTGCATATGTCATACTTCATTAAAATTTATAATGTATAAGAGATATCTATGAGCAACATTGATTTATATACATGATCCATCATGTAAAACCGATTTTTTAGATGCAATTCATATATATTCTAAATTAATTCTTAGTTCACACTTTTGGACATTAGTGTCCTGTGCATTTTTTTTTCTTTTTAATGTCTTACCATTTATAATCAGTTGTAATATTTATGTACAATTTTTAAAAAATATACAACTATATAAATACTTTCTAGAAATATTGGAGTATATGTAAATGTCACTTAATCATTTTTTACTTGCAAAAGTGATAAAAATTAACAACAAACACAAACAATCCATACCTAATAAAAGTCAGGAAAAAAGTAAATATTAAGTGGTAAAGTAAACGATTATTACAAATTTATTATGCTTACGCCGATTTAAAAGTATCAAACTTAATGATCGACAGTAAAAGTGTTCCCAATTTTGTTTTGTTTTTGAAATTGTTAAATTTAAATTGTTCAATTTTGTCATTAACTGAGAAAATCATATTCGATTCACAAACGTTTATATTGTAGTTATATTAAATGTTAGATATTTTTTATCAGATCATTGCATTGCGATTTATCATGTATCATTATTATGAAATTGTATAAAATAAATATACTTAGTAAGTATTAATAATTATCACATTTGAATTACTCTTCAACGAAGTAAATAATTATGTCTACCTCGAAATGAATAAAAGTTTAGCCGCAATTACAGCATTTTTATCATTAGGAAAAAATTATTACAAAATAATGAAAAAATATGACATTGAATTAATTTTTATTGTAAAAAAAGTCGATACAATTAGAAATAAAACGTTACTCAAAATCTTAACTTTCTTCTTTTAAATATTTATCCTAATATTTTAGAACATTTATACAATATTAATTATACAATATTATGTGCTGTTATAGTATTGGTTACATAGCACTAATTGTAAAAAAACTAGAAACGTTTATGCATTGAAATTAGAAAAAAGCTGTTGCACAGGTTCCCAAATCATATCATAAATCGCTCATGTAAAAATTAAACTGTACATTCTTTTAAACTTGTACATTCTCTACAGGATTATTTGAGAAAGGTATAGTATTGATAACACTGTCCGACAGCATTTTTGTAACACGAGTGTGAATAGTCATTTCCGACGTATTTTT